>QRFB01003341.1:25946-46253 GCA_008931105.1 Oenanthe javanica | reverse complement strand
TATATCTATCATTCACATTCCTCATACGATTCATAGCATACCCAATGTCCACCTTTATCATTACCGAGTTAAAGGTAACTTGGAGTGTAATCAAAGTATATTAATTCTCGTACAGAAATATAATGATTTCAAGTTAGAGGATCATTACATCATTATCACTGTGAGATTTCTTATGACACTTATTAACATGTAGAATCTCACGGCGGGTCTTTCCAGTGTCATGTATTGATACATACACTTATGTTCTTGACTTTAGTATCACCATACCTATGACCAATGAGATGTGGTCATCTGTCAACAAACATACTAGTCTTATTGCATTATTACTGTCCTTAAATAATAATACTTGACTAGGGAATTTTAGGAATAAAATACTATTCATATAATCTCATTTTTAAGTCACATACTTAAAGATATATATTACGTATTAATATTCCAAGGACATTTATTATTCTTTCAATTTATGACGCAGTAAATAAAGACATAATAAATATTAATTAAATAATCACATAACATAATTGTTTTCAATAAAATATTAAAAGTATTGTCTCTAGGACACCAATACTAATAGATAGAGTACTGAGAGATTGAGAGAAAATTGAGTACAGAGAGAAAGAGAATCTGTTAGAAAATGTAAGTAAGAATTAAAAGAAATTTTAATCTCACTATTTATATTTTTGAAGAAAAATTGATGTCACAATCGATTACTTTCTCAAAATAGAACTCAAATGACCGTTGGATTAAGAAAAAATGACAAGTAGAAATTACCAATTTTGACATTCGACTGTTATACATACATGTATGTATATATTAATCAATTGATAAAATACTTAATTAGCGGCTAGATATTGTACAGGTCGATTGATGACATGGACTCTAAAAATTCCAGGTCATCGATTGATAACTAACTTTTCCATCGACTGGTACTACTATCAATCGATACATAAATATATCATCGACTGATATATTTATCTGTTGATGGCTATAAATATCCATCGATAAATAAATATATCATCAATTGATATATTTATTTATCGATAGCTTTAGAAATATCCATTGATATGCAAATTTTTTCTCAATTGATTATGGAAAAATTAATAGATTAACATAGTTAATGGCTATAATTAAAAAAATTAAAATAAAAACTTATCAGACATTTAAAGATTAAACATAGTTAAGCATACCTAAATCACCGACCAATCTATTGAAGGTAGATTCATCAAATGGTTTGGTAAAAATGTCTGCAAGGTATCTTTCACTAGGGACAAAATATAATTCAACATTCCTATTCATTATATGTTCCCTAATGAATTGGTACCTTATGTCAATGTGCTTGGTTCTTGAGTGTTGAACTAGATTTTCAGTAATGACAATTTCACTTGTATTATCACAAAATATTGGAATTTTGTTCAAGTTAAATCCATAATCAAACAATTGATTCCTCATCTATAACACTTGTGCAGAGCATCTTCCAACAACAATGTATTCAGCCGCTGTTATGGATGTAGAAACTGAATTTTGCTTTTTGCTAAACCATGAGACAAGCTTGTTTCCTAGAAATTGGCAAGTGCCTGTAGTACTTTTTCTGTCTATTTTTCCACCTGCATAGTCTACATCTGAATAACCAATTAGATCAATTTCAGAATCTCTAGAATACCAAATTCAAAGATTTGGTGTTCCTTTGAGATACATGAATATTCTTTTTATTGCAATCAAATGAGACTCTCAAGGATTAGCTTGAAACCTAGCACAAAGACATGTAGCAAACATTATACTGGCCTACTTGTGGTTAAATATAGTAATGGGCCAACCATGCCTCTATAACTTGAAATATCCACTTTAGCTTCCTTAGTATTCAATTCAAGTTTATTTGCAGTGGCCATGAGAGTTTTTACAGAAGAACATTCATTTAAATCAATTTTTCTTAATAAATCAGAGATATATTTTGTTTGATTTTTGAAAATACCATCTTTAACTTGTGTGACTTGCAAACCAAGAAAATATGTAAGTTCTCCCATCATGCACATTTCATATTTACTCTGCATCAACTTTGCGAACTTTTGACAAAGTTTTTCATTAGTTGAGCCAAAAATAATGTCATCTACATAGATTTGAACAAGAATAATAGAACCATTGACATTCCTATGAAAGAGAGTTTTATCAACAGTACTTTTTGTAAAGTGATTCTCAATCAAGAATTTAGACAGTGTGTCATACCAGGCTCTAGGTGCTTTTTCAAACTATACAGTGCTTTAAGAAGATAGTAGACAAATCCAGGATGAACAAGATCCACAAAACCAGGAAGTTGTTCCACATATACTTCTTCCTCTAATTCTCTATTAAAAAAGCACTTTTTACATCCATCTAGTAGACTTTGAAATTAGCATGAGTAGAATAAGCTAGAAAGATTCTGATTGCTTCTAACCTTGCAACATGTGCAAATATCTCATCAAAATCTACTTTGCCACCAATCTTGCTTTATTCCTTGTCACTATACCAGATTCATCCATTTTATTCCTGAATACCCATTTTATACCAATAACAGTTTTGTTCTTTGGTTTGGGCACCAGCTTCCATACCTTATTTCTTTCAAATTGATTCAACTCTTCTTGCATAACTATTACTCAATCAGGATCATTCAAGGCTTCTTCAATTCTTCTTGGTTCTTCTTGAGGAAGGAAGCTACTATACAAGCGTTCATTTTGAGTTGCACTTTTAGTTTTGACACCGTCATTTGCATTTCCAATAATCAACTCAAAGGGATGACTTTTGGTCCATTTCCTTTTTGGTGGTAAATTTGTCTTTGAAGAAGATGTTTTATGATCATTAGTTGTGTTATGATCATTGTGATGTTATTGAGGGGTTGAAAATCCTCCCCCTGAGATGGGCACTCTACTTGAGGATTGTTGAGTAGAATTATTATCCATCGATAGATTATCAATTGATATATTATTAGTCGATTGATGATCATAAAATGATAAGCTATCTGTCAGTGTATTGACATCAATTGATGGGGAATTTCTAGGTATTTTATTTCTTGAAATTTCCACATCATCATCACTTTCTTCACCATTACCAATTGATTCATTCTCAAAATGCAAAGAGTCATGGTATCCATCATCAAACAATCCTTAAATTTTCTTGTCAGCAAAGACTACATTCATAAATTCCATAACAATGTGTAATCTAAGATTGTAGACTCTGTAAGCCTTGGTTATTATTCCATATCCAACAAATATTGCCTCATCAGCCTTGGCTTCAAACTTTCCTAAATTTTCTCCCTGATTTCTTAGGACAAAATATTTGCAGCCAAAGACATGAAGAAAATTTATTGTTGGCTTCTTGTCTTTCTTCATCAATTGATATGGAGTTTTGTCTTTTGATTGATTGACCATGGAAATATTCTGAATGTAACTAGCGGTATTGATTGCTTTTGCCCAGAAATATGTAAGAAGTTTTTCTTCTTCTAACATAGTTCTAGCATAGTCAACTAAGGTTCTATTTTTCCTTTCAACAACTCCATTTTGTTGAGGAGTTCTAGGAGCAGAGAAGTGATGAGTGATACCTTTTCCTTCACAGAATTCTATCATTGTTGCATTCTTAAACTCATAACCATTATCACTTCTTGTTTTCTTAACCTTCCATTCAGTCCCATTATTAATATTCTTCACATGATTAAAAATAATTTTGCATGCCTCATCCTTGGAATGTAAGAAATGTACCCGTGTATATCTTGTGAAGTCATCCACGATTACTAAGGCATATTTCTTTTTGGCAATAGACACGATGTTGACAGAACCAAATAAATCCATGTGCAATAACTCCAAAGGCTTATCAATTGATAATTCTGACTTTGACTTGAATGATTCATTCCTTTGTTTTCCTTTTTGACAAGCATCACACAAACCATCCTCGGTGAATTTCATCTGTGGAATGCCTCTAACGAAATTCTTTCTAACCAATTGATTTATGGCTTTGAAATTTAGATGGGCTTGCTTCTTCTGCCAAATCCAACTTTCGTCTGTGTTGGCTTTGCTTAATAGACATATCATTGAATTTTCTTTAACATAATTGAAATCAGCCACATAAAAATTTCCTTTTCTTCCTCCAATTAAGAGAATTTCACCAGATTCTTTATTGGCTATGATGCATGATCCAGTTAAAAACCACACACCATTTGCATTATCACACAGTTGACTAATGCTCAGCAAATTGTGTTTCAATCCATCAACTAGTGCTACATGTTCAATGATAATATTTTTACGTGCAATAGGGCATCATCCCATAGTAAAACATTTATTGTTATCTCCAAAAGTAACTCTTGGGCCAACCTTTTCCACAAACTTTGTGAGTAGGGACATATCTGTTATCATGTGCCTAGAACATCAATTATCTAGATACCAAAGATTTTTCCTCCTATTTCCTTGCACAAAATTAAAAACAATTAAGTTGTTTTTGGTACCCAAGCTGTCTTGGGTCCTCTTTTATTAGTTGCAGCTTGAGACTTGGTTGCCAACTTTGGTTCTTATCATTTTGGTAAGTTTAAATCCACTTTAACTTTGGGAGATGACTTTTATGGCTAAGATATCTTGGAACTCATGAAAGAATTTTCATACATGTCATGATCAACTTTAGGCATGTTTCATGGTATTCCAGGCATGTTCATATTTGCAGATGCAAAGAATGGATTATACATGTATGAAAATTGTGCATATGAAATGTGAGCATGTGGTGCAACCAAATTAGAAGACATGACATTCATGAGCATAGGATTGGCAAGCATGGCATTTGTAGACATGGTATGTGCATTCAAATCATTTGCAAGTATGAAATTCTTTCCTTTCTTACAATGCATAGATAAATTATTTACACCACCATATTTAACACAAAACTTTCTAGGTGCATACATATCATGAGTGTAATTATTGTGCTTGTTTATGCCTACCTTTCCATTCATATTCTTTTTCTTTTTCTCAGACTTTGGGTGATTAATCTTAACAGGTGCTATCTTTTTAATTTTACTTTTAATTGCTTCTTAGATAAGCTACCAATATTGATCTTTTCAACCTTAGTCTCAACTTAATTTATGAGATCCTTTTCTTTAACAAATTTTATAGGGGTGCTAAATTTGTTCTTCTTGTTGGCCATTGATAGTTTACCTGTCGATGAATGCTTATCAGTTGATTCAGTATCAATCAATTGATAATCCTTGTCGATCATTAGAGGATTAGCAGTCGATTGATCTTTATCCATTAAGGTGTTAATCAATGGCTTGCCTATTGATTTAGGGGATTCTCCTAAAGTATCTAAACCTTGAACATCAATAATTTTCTTGGCGGTTTTAGCAGACCTATTCCATTTGTTAATAGTTTCAATTTCTCTAGCCAATTGTTCTTTCAACAATTCTTCTCTTTTCAAACTGTTTACTAGTTCATCCCTAGCAGCCTTACTTTCCTTCTTGTATCTTTCTAAACAAATAAGTTCATTTTCAAGAAAAGTGTTTCTCTTTGTTAAATCATCAATTGTGTTCTTTAACTTGAGATTTTCTTTGTTTAGATATTTCAAAGTGACATACAAATTGTACAGATCATTAGACATTTCATTTATAGTACTATTGCATTCATGTTTTGATAATTCAAAAAAGTTAGTAGCTAGTACCTGATTTGATGATGAACAAACCACTTCATCTTCATGATTGGCCATTAGTGCTAGATTGATGAATTCTTTAGAATCACGATCCTCAGCAGCCCAGTCTTTCTCTTCAGTTACAAGAGCCTTTTCTTTTTGTTTGAGAAGGTCAAAATACTTCTTTTTATAGTCAATGTCATCATATGATTTTGCCTTCTTCTCTTGCTTTGACTTTTGCACTCATTGGAGAAATGACTAGCTAATCCACAGTTAAAACTTTTGAACTTTGTCTGTCAACCGAATTCTTATTTTGATTGTCATTTCTAAACTAGGATCCAGGCCTTTGAGCATTTGGATTCGTCTTGAATTTTAGCTTTGAGAATTTTCTTGACATAAATGCAAGGTGTTCATCAATTTCATCTAAATCATCCTGAGAGCATTCTTCACTTTCATCACATTTTCCCTTTCCCTTTCCTTTGGATGATTCTTCAACATCATCATCAACCATCATGATAGATCCATCTACACAGCCACTTTCACTGTTTCACTATTTCCCTTTTTTTCTTCATTTCCCTTGACCATCAAAGCCACAGTCTTTTCCTTTCTTTGACTCTTCTCAATATCTTCATCTTGTTGAATTTCCAATTCATATGTCTTGAGAATACTATAAAGTTTCTTAAGATTGTAATCCTTGAAGTCATGAGATTGTCGAATAGAAACAATCATAGGTTTCCATTCCTTTGGAAGATATCTAAGAAATTTTAAATTTGTATCTTCAGTTGTATAAACTCTACCACATAGCTTTAATCCATTTACCAAATTTTGGAATCTGCTATAGGTGTCATTGATGGCTTCACCACTCTTGAAATGAAATGTTTTATATTTTTGAATCAGGAGTTGCATTTTGTTCTTCTTGACCTGCTCAGTTCCTTCACAAAGATTCTGAAGAGTATCACATACCTCTTTTGATGAAGTAAAATTTATTACATTGTTAAATATATCTTTATCCAGACCATTGAACAAAATATTCATGACCTTTTTGTCCTTAAGTACTTCCTTTTTATCCTCTTCTGTGAACTTAGAGATGAGTTTTGAAACATGTTTGTCAAATGCAGGAGTTCCATCAGGATTTACACATGTGACGAGCTTCATGGGAACATGGTGACCTTTTTCTATACAGTTAACATAGGAAGGGTCAAGAGAAAGTAGATGCAGGTGCATTTTAACTTTCCATGCAGAGTACTCATCTTTTTCCAACACTTGAATCTTTACACCTGAATCCTTTTGGCCCATGTTGACTTTTCTTGATCTTAAACTTTTTGTATGTTAGAAGCTTGCTCTGATACCAATTGATATTCCTTAGAACTATGTCAATATTTGTAGAAGGGGGTGTTGAATACAAATATTTCACATGTTCGAACTTTTAACAGTTTTCTTGATAATTGTTTGAGAAGATTTAAAGTATGAACAATTAAAACTGAGATAAGTAGTTGAACAAACATAAGATGTTTAAAATTACTAATGGATTGATTTTTCCATCAGTGTGTATTTTTCCTCAAAAGATATAGGTTAATGAAACCTAGCTGTGATTACAAGGTTAGAAAATAAAACCAACTATTCTTACAAGTGCTCTTAGGCCAAACAATAGTTTTTAAAATATTGTCTAACTTGTCTATTTTCTAACAATGCTACCACACTTGTTTATATAACACAAGTGTCTTTACAATGTCTAGAAAGAGTATAAAATAATTAATTTATTTTTAAGGAGTGTTTCTAATCTATGTTTCATTTTGCCTTTTTCTATTTTGAAAAAGGTCTTCAGACTTGGAAAGACAGCTTCAATCTGAGTCTTCACAGTCAGTATATATTCTCTTCCATTGGTATGCTTTATTTCTTGTCTTGCAGTCCCTTCAATTGATAATTTGCTGTTAAGAATATCAATTGATTCTTCCTTGTATCCATCAACTGATATTATTCTTTGATTGATCTTGATATCCATCGATTGATAATAGTTATTGAATTATCGATTGATAGATGTTATCAATCAATATATAAATCGATGGTTCTTCATATCAATTGATGGTCTTAAATCTTTGACTTGGCTTTGTATCAATTGATCTTCTATCCGTTGATACCTCCATATCAATTGATCATCCTTCCCTTGTACAATTTTCTTGTCTTCAAATAATTAAAATTTGACAGTCTAAGTTATACATCAATTGATGACCAATACCAATCCATTCTAGTATCAATCGACTAAAGCCATATCAATTGAAATAGACTAAGTACACATATGCTACCATCCATATTATCAGTTGATTAACATAAACATGTCAACTGGTAAATGGTTTCCCGATCAATCGATATTTATAATTTTCATATCAATTGATCAGTTATAATAAAATATATTTTTATGATTCTAAGGTTTAATGTTATCATCAAAGTTACATAGATTCCTAACATATACTAGAGTAATAATGGCTGAAGCCTGTGCAACATGGAAGTGCTTCAGGACCATCCACTGGTGGTGCTATATCTGAAGAGAAATTAAGAGAAATATATGGAGGCTAGTTGGATGGGTTTTATCATATTGCACAATAGCTTTTCACTTCTCACCTACCTAATCAGGATTATGCTGCATTTCTTCTTGAATATGCTATAGATCAGGAGGAAATAAAAGATAAAAATACAGAAATGGATGAAGAATGAGAGGCTAATGTTGATGCATGGCTAGATGCAAAGCAGCCTGTGAGCATGATGGAGATGTTACTGTGGATGATTGAAAAGTATTTGACTTCTCTTGGGTCTTGGAAAAGGTCTTCACTCCAACTACTATATATGATGCAATTCACTAGGCTGCCAAAGTGCAATTGCACGCCAATCACTATCTTGCAAGGGGCCTACAATATGAAATTGAAGATCATAGGTACAAAATGGAGGGCACTTTAAAATCTATTGAAGAAAAGATGAAGCCTGGTGGCATTTATACAACTACAAGCTCCAAGTCTGAATCTTCTTTATCAAGAATTAAAGTAAATTACATGAATGATAAAATGGAGAAGATGGAGAAGGCATTGAAAGAGGTGATTGAAAGCAATGCAACTCTTCCACAAAATCAGACTAAAATCAATAACATGGTTAATATGGGAAAACACTAACCCTAAGGAAATAATAAATATAGCATTTATTATTTCATTTATTAGACCTAACATGGTCCAAAGGCCTGGGCCCTTAAAATGAACAAGGAAAATAAATCATAGGATCAACTGGATTTGTAATCCAAGGGTCAATTGGATTTGTAAGTCCATTCCACAAGCTTCGTTGAAGCCATAGGCCCATTAAGACTTGGTTATTAATTAATTTTGTAAATAATTAATAAAGTCATAGTAAAGGCCTAAGAAACCTGTTGAAGGCCCTCATCCTAGAAGGATCTAGAAATCCTAGCGTGGGAAGAGTCCAATGAGGACCCTCATTCTTGGAAGGTTACAACAACCTTACGTCACTAGGAGACTTGGTCTCCAAGTCTCCTAACCCTAGTCTAATTCCAAGGCCCTCATGCACCTATATAAAGGGCCTAACCTGTCAACATTAGAACTACATATTGACTTGATTCTCACACTCATTGAGATACGTAGGCAGTTAACGAGGATACGAGATAGTCACAAAACGTTAGTGCAGCCATAAAAGCTCAAAGCTCCCCCAAACCCTTGCATTAATTACACATTAAAGATGACCTAATTTTTAATCCGTAACATTAGGAGCTATTTGTGGGAAATAATAGCAACCATGGCAAGAACACGAAATACCGTGAGTACCCTTGAAGGAGAGATCCCTAACACCACTGTTAACACCAACGTTCCCCCTGCCACGACGCGGGAATGAGGAGATATTATTCCAACCACCTCCGTTGAGGACCTTGAAGCAAGTGCCCAGTGTACCGGACCCTTGATGATTGTCGTTCATCCTTCCAACCCCGATATATCTATCCATGCTTCGGTTCTTCCACTCCAAGTAATTCCGCCACTTAATACAACTTTTATCGCTCTTCCTACCTTGCAGGTTTCGTCTGTTGTAATACCCGACCTCGTTATGGGCTCCCGAGAAACTACGATCCCTCTTATGAGCAAGGGCAGCTGCCCCACTATACCTCACAAGAAAGGAATCGGGATTTCTCTGGATCTTATGCTATTGATGATGAGGAGTCATCTAACGAGGATGTACCCAGCCCTGAGGGCTTCAAGACACCAACTCCGTGGACCTTCAGGAAAGGATACGTGCTCATGAAACCGAAGCCCAATGACTGAGAAGAGTCCTGGAAAGGGCATTAGCAAGGCGACAATGCCCTAGAGTTGAGGAGTTGGAGGGTCGACAAGGTATGCACCTATGATAGATCTGGATGAGCCCCCAATCAGAAGACAAGTAAAGTAAAGTCGTACTAGGGATGTTCCCCAAGACTTGTTACCACTTGAAGATCATGACGATCCAGTGCCTTCCTTTACGAAGGTGATTATGAATAAGAAAATCTCAAAAAAGTAGAAGATCCCTACCATCAAGGCCTATGATGGGATTGGAGACCCCTCAAACCACATTCTCACATTCTCAAATTTATTGTTGTTACAACCTATTAACGATGCTGTCAAATGTAGGGCATTTTCTCAAACCCTGAGCGATATGGCACAAAGATGGTTTATTCATCTAGCCTCCAACTCTGTTGGGTCATTCAAAGATCTTAGCAGGGCCTTCATTGGTCAGTTTATTAGCAGCAAAACTCATAAGAAGAGCTCATCTTCGTTCATGAATATGCATCAAGGGAAGAATGAGTCCTTGAGGGACTATATGAACAGATTCACTAAGGAAGCCTTGAAGGTCCCCGATTTAGACTAGAAGGTAGCTATGATAGCCTTACAACAAGGAACTTCAGACGAGAATTTCTGGAGATCATTAGCCAAGAGGGCCCCCGAGAGTATGAATGAGCTATAGGAGAGAGCTGGAAAGTACATCAAAGATGAAGAGAGTATGAGGAAAGCCCAAGGGTTTCAAGCCTCGAACACCTACTCTAAGAAGCGAGCTAGTGATACCGAGTATATGGTTGATACCAATTATGTAAAGAGGGATGATGCTAATGACTCCAAGAAGAAAGGAGGATCAAGGTTCACTGAATATGCAAGGCTAAACACCGCTAGGAGCCAAATATTGATTAATATTGAGAAGGACAAGGACCTTCGATGGTCGGAGCCACTAAAGACTCATCCTGAAAAGAGAAATAAGATTGCTTATTGTCGGTTCCATAGAGATGTGGGATACGATATTGATGATTATCATCAGTTAAAAGACGAGATCGAGTTTCTAATTAGAAGAGGGAAGTTGAACAAATATACCAAGGATGGTGCTAGAAATGATAGAGGATACAATGACAAATGAAGCGATTCAGAATCCAAGGAAAGATATAATCAGCCCCGTGGGCCTGTGATCAATGTAATTTCAGGGGGACCAACCGCTGCAGGTAACTCCCAAAATTCCAGAAAGGCTTATGCCCGAGAGGTAATGAGCATTGTAGGAGAGCCTCCTAATAGAGAAAGGACTGAGGTCTCTTTGTCCTTTGATGATTCTGACTTGGAAGGGGTAAGTTTCCCCCACGAGGACCCCTTGATGATCACCCCCTTCATAGAAAACTCTCCTGTGAAAAGAGTCTTGGTAGACAATGAGTTGTCTATAGACATCCTTTTTTATGATGCTTTTATGAAAATGGGATACAACGATTCACAACTGGCCCCCTCCAACATACCTATCTATGGTTTCAATGGAGTGGAATCTCGGATTGAAGGGATTATACAATTACCTATGACTATGGGTGAAGAACCTGGACAGTCCACTCAAATGTTGAACTTCTTAGTTATCAAGGCTAGCACCACCTACAATGCAATCCTTGGGCGAACTGGGTTGTATGCCTTCAAGGAGATAGCATCTACATTCCATCTAAAGCTCAAATTCCCAACTAGGGATGGAGTGGGAGAAGAGAGATGAGATCAAAAAATGGGCAGAAGTTGTTACGTAGCCGCCTTGAAGCCTGATGGCACTAGGGGGCAGGTCCTTTCCATTGAAGATTTGGATGTTAGAGATCAAGAAGAAAGAAGGGGAAGCCCATGGAGGACTTGGAGCCCATTCTCCTGGATCCTCTAGATCAAAAGAAAGTGACATATGTTGGGACTTCACTCCTTAAGGACCTGAAACATCAGTTGGTTCATGTATTATATAACAATAGAGATGTCTTTGCTTGAATAGTAGCCAACATGCTAGGGATAGACCCCAAACTCATAACACAACAATTGAATGTGGATTCTAAGAGGACAGTAGTAAAGTAGAAGAAAAGAAATTTTGCTCCTAAAAGACAAGAGGTCATTAAGCAAGAAATGAAGAAGCTGTTAGAAGCCGGGTTTATTGAAGAAATCCAGTTTTCTGAGTGGCTAGCAAACCCTGTGATGGTCAAGAAGACCAATGAAAAATGGAAGATGTATGTGGACTTCACAGACTTGATTGATGCCACAACTGGGCACGAGATGTTTAGCTTCATGGATGGCTTCAGTGGTTATAACCAGATCAAAATGCACCCCGATGTCATCCCTAAGGTATCATTCATCACTGACTTTGGTATTTTTTTTTTATTTGGTTATGGCTTTTGAACTTAAGAATGCATGAGCCACATATCAAAGGCTTATAAATAAAATTTTCAAGCACCTTATTGGTAAGACCATGGAGGTCTACGTTGATGACATGTTGGTCAAAAGCCTAAAAAAGGCTGACCACCTCGGACACCTGAGAGAGGAATTTAAAGTTCTAAGAACCCATAAGATGAAGTTGAACCCAACCAAGTGTGCTTTTGGATATCTAGAAAATTTCTTGGCTTGATGGTCTCCAAAAGAGGCATTGAGGTCAATCCTGATAAGATTCAAGAAATCTTGGACATGGAGCCCCCTAAGACAGTAAAAGATGTCCAAAAACTCACAAAAAGGGTAGCAGCCCTGGGGCGCTTTATATCCAAGTCTGGAGAAAAGTGCCTACCATTCTTCAAGGCCCTTAAGAAGGTCAAGAACTTTGAATGGAATGACAAGAGACAAGAAGCATTTGAAGAGTTGAAGAAGTATATGGCTGAGCCACTATTGCTTGCCAAACCAACACCCGAAGAAGTACTATACATGTACCTTGTTGTCTCTAGCTCAGCCCTGAGTGCTGTTCTTGTGAAAGAGGAAGCCAAGGTACGGAAACCAATTTATTATGTCGGTAAGATTTTACATGGTGCAGAGCTGAACTACTCAAAGGTTGACAAGTTTGCCTTAGCATTAACAATGACTTTAAGGAAGCTACGTCCGTACTTCCAGACGCATGTCATTGAAGTCTTGACAGACCAGCCCCTGAGAAACATATTGCACAACCCCAAGGCTAGTGGGAGGCTAATCAAATGGGCCATTGAGCTTGAAGAGTTCCAAATCAGATACAATCCGAGAATGGCCATCAAGTCCCAGGCTCTAGCTGACTTCGTGGTTGAATGTACCATTCCCAACAAAGAAGTCGAGGGCAAGATGAGAATAAAGAAAATGGAGATAAGGAAGAAAAAGAGGAAGAACTCAAAGAATACTGGGTGCTCTTTTTTGACGGAGCTTCAAAAATGAAAACTAGTGGAGTTGGCCTAGTTTTGCAAAGCCCAGATGAGTGTATTGTCGAATATGCAATCAAGTTGGATTTTCCAACTACAAACAAAGAGGCAGAATATGAGGCTTTGATAGTTGGGCTTGGATTGGCTAGAGCCTTGAGGATGAAAAACATGAAAGTATGTGGTGACTCAAGGCTAGTAATCTCTCAAGTGAATGGGGAGTTTGAGGCCCGTGAAGAGACTATGATAAAATATTTAAGGATTGTTAAAGTTCAAGCCATGCAGTTTGAAGAATTTCACTTTGAGTATATCCCAAGAGAGGAGAACGTGAAGGCTGATGCCTTGTCTAAATTTGCATCATCAGAGATTGAGAGTTACTCTGGCAGTGTTTATTTCCAAGTCCTGAAGACCCCGATCATTGATGCTAAGCTAATAGCCCCGATTGGGCTGGGAGCATGTTAGATTAATCCCATTAAACTCTACTTGGAAATGGGGAAAACACCAACTGGCCCCATGGTGGCACACAAGCTATTAGTAAGAGCCTTGAAGTACACACGCATAGAAGGAATACTTTATAAGAAGTCATATATGATAACCTACTTGAAGTATTTGAGACCCTATGAGGCTGAAGCTACCCTAAAGAGAGTTCATGAAGGTGTATGTGGCCAGCACCTTGGAAGTAGGGATCTTGCTCATAAAGTCATGAGGCTGGAATTTTATTGGCCTGAAATGCTTAAAGATGCTAAAGCTTATGTTAAGAAGTGTGATCGCTGCCAAAGGTTTGCACCCATCATTAGACAGCCCCTGAGATGCTGACATCGATCAACTCCCCACTCCCCTTTGCTATGTGGGGAATGGATATCTTAGGTCCGTTTCCTATGGCCAGTTTATAATGGAAGTTCCTCATTGTTTCCATTGACTACTTCACTAAGTGGATAGAAGCCAAGCCCTTGGCCAAGATTTACACTAAGAATAACCCAATTCTTCTGGGAAAACGTTATATGCAAGTATGGGTTATCCAGAATCATAGTGACGGATAATGGAACTCAGTTTAACAACAAGGACTTCGTAGAATATTGTGGAAACTATAACATTGACTATGATTCAATTTAGTATCTCATCCACAGTCAAATGGGCAAGACGAGTTTGCCAACAGAATTATCTTAGAAGATGGATTAAAGAAGAGAATTGAACGCCCTCAAGGGACTTGGGCTGACGAACTACTCCCAATCCTATGGGCCTACAGAACTACTTGTAAGGCTTCAACAGGGGTAACACCTTTTCAACTAGCCTACAAGGCTGAGGTAGTGGTGCCCGTCGAAATTACTCAAACGTCTCCAAGAGTGCAGGAGTTTCAGATTGACACCAATTAGGAAGGCATGAAATTGGCTCTAGGCTTGATGGATGAGCTACGCGATGAAGCCAACACCAGAATTGTAGAGAACCAAAAGAAAGCCTCATTCTACTACAACATAAGATTCAAGGAAAGGTTCTTCCGTGAAAGAGACTTAGTCATGTGAAAGATTGAGGCGTCTGGAGCTGGTCCCAAAGACAAGTTGGCTCCAAATTGGGAAGGACCATACTAAGTGAAGGAAGTCACAGGGCAAGGTGCATACATGCTCCAAACCCTTGAAGGGATTGAAATCCCAAGAAGATGGAATGCTGCCAACTTAAGGATTTATTATGTTTAGGTGTATGGCTTTTATTTTCACAAATGTTCAAATGTCATTTTATTAGCCTTGAGGGAAAGACGTGAAGTTTCATTTGGAAACTTGATATTTTCTAAGGAATGATTTCTGTTCTCATCACATTACATTAGGTATTTTCGTTAAGTCTTTTACAAGGTTCGCGAGTGTTTGTTGTTTATGTTCAAATTAAAACACGAAAAAAAACAAAGGCAGGAGTCAAGGACAAAAATGTAGAAAAATATAAGTGCATAAATAATAGGCTGAGGGCCAAACATCCTTTACAAGCCACTAAGGGCCCACATAAATACAAGAATAAACATCCTAACTACTTGGATGTCTCCTCCTCCTCCAAGGACTCTTCCCCGCACGATGAAGATGAATCCTCCTCGGCTTCACTCGACTCTTCTTCTCCGGAAGAGCTCTCCTCAGCCTATTTTTGAGGAGTTACCTCAGGGATGATCTTCTTAGGCATGACATGGCAATAAGAGGGAGTAAGAGTTGGCTCGCGAGTTCTCTCATGTCTAACATCAGTGATGTTGTCCCCTTCAGTTTCTTCTTCATGTGCCTCGATCAACCGCTTCAGGACCTTGCCTGACTGAGGACTTTTGAAGTCCATCTTCGGGTCAACAAACCCAAATGTTTCTCTAACACCGCCTTCAGTGCCTCGTTTCACCCAATCATGAAGTGGCGGGGTAGAGGAGATCGTCGTGCTCTTAGATCAGGTCTTGATACTCCTCTGAGGCCATATACTTGTCAATAATGGCATTTTTGTCGGCCTGAAGTTTGACCACCTCGGCTTGAGCCTGCTTTAGAAGCTCCTCCTTCTCGGCCAACTTCTCCTCTAAATGTTTGATTTTGGCATTCGCCATGGTGAGATCCTTCTTATGTTTCCCTGCCTGAGTCTTCCACGACTCTTTCTGGTGCAGAGAAGCCTAAAAGTAGGCATTGTCCTGAAAAACCACCAAACCAAGAGTGAGTTGTTGGAAAGCCTAAAAACTAGGGAAAAATTAAATCATGTATGTGATAAGTGTGAGAAATTGAAAGAAACAAGAAAGCTTTACCGATGCCAATGCATGCGTACCAAGAGCCTTAGTGTTTTCCTCGTCATGACCTAACACTATATCCTTTTATTCACAAGGAGTAATGGAGTAAAGGGACCAATCCCTTGCGTGGTTTGTGCAGCCAACCACGGTATTGGTCTGCTTAAATCCCCACCCAGGTTTGTAAGCCATGGATTTAGGGACCTTGAAAGTTCCACTGCCGTCAGTATCAGTTGGCCCCGTGTGAGGCTGTAAAAAAGTCGGAGGCTCCTTCCCTTGTCTAGGGACACTCATCAGCCTAAGCCGTTTCATACGGTCTGTCTCCTCCACGGGTGGAATAGTCCACTCCTTAATTTTCACAGCAGATGAAAAAAAGACATAAGAATATTAACAAAACAATCAAACACCCAAGGTGAAAAGAAAACGAACCTAAGTAAAGTAATATACCTTTACTGGAGGCCCTCGACAGGTCCACATCCTTCAACCTACACTCATCCAGAAGAACCCAAGAAACTTCCTTCATTTCCACCTGAGTGAGTGCGACATAGGCTGCCTGCTCCTCCTCTGATAGCATAATGGAGTCGACGCTCCCATCGGCTACTTTCCTGAAAGTGGACCTGAAGAGGGATTCCCAGCCTCCCCCTTCCGATTTTGTTTGAACAAAATTTTCTTTCCAATGGGGGTTATTGTCATTTTTATTCTCTTGGATGCTATGACTGTTTATGTTATAGTTTCACAAACTGCTCAAATGTAAAGAAATGATAGATTTATTAGTAGGGAACTCTGCTGAATTTTTCT
Organism: Oenanthe javanica; assembly: GCA_008931105.1. NCBI lineage: Eukaryota > Viridiplantae > Streptophyta > Magnoliopsida > Apiales > Apiaceae > Oenanthe > Oenanthe javanica. Next base: position 29,451 of record QRFB01003341.1, on the reverse strand, counting down.
TTGGCTCTACTGATTATTCTAGTTTTTGTACAATTGGACTTGTACAAAACAGATTTAAGAATCGTTAGAAGTCACAACTGAAGGAACATATGAGGTTAAAGAATATAAGACTAAACTTCATCCTATCTCTCCATGTATAAAGTATCTTATGCAAAGAAGGAGGAATATAGGAAGTTCGTGTTAACACTACAGATCATCTGGAACATAGGATAACAACCACAAGGTCTACAGATATGACCACATTATCTTTAGAAGAACTATATGGTGTGCTGAAGGCCTATGAGCGAGAACAAGAGCTGAAGAAGATAATATTTGGTAAAGTAGGTTGTTATCATATCCACTGTATTTATGACCCAAAAACCAAATTTTATTGAAGTCAAGGTTGAGAACCTCTGAACATAAATAAAATGATCTGAGAAGCTGAATTGAAGATGTAGTAGCTCAAGGTAGTGGTCAAGATGTTATAAGTGAATCTTAAACTTTGGAATAACTTGAGTAACTGGACAAAAAGGCAACTGGAAGTTCAGTGACATCAGATTAAGACGAAATCCCAATTCTTAATCTAAGGTCCTTACCTATAGATTCCATAGGGGAGAATTTCAAGATCAGTTCAAGAGGCGGTTGCAAGACAGGGATAGTTAAAAGTAGCAAGACAAGATCAGGGTTGCAAGACAGGGATAGTTAAAAGTAGCAAGACAAGATCAGGGTTGCGTTATATTCAAGAAGCCTGAGCAAACAAATGATGATAGAGACTGTAAAAGAAGGAATGTCAAATATTAGTAAGGTTATAGCAAGAGAAATCATTTGTTGGTGAAGTTAAATGCAAAGTTAATTCTATCAGTGATAGTGATGAACCACATGGATATCTTATATCAATGACCAACACTAGAGATGAATCACTAAGCACTTCAAAGGTACACATTCTAACTAGTATACCTTTGTCTAATTTAGAACTGTATGATTATTAAGTACTCAAATGTATTAATTCATACCAGCATGTTAGCATCTTAGGACTTAGATGCTTGATTGATTGCTAAGAATGAAATAATGCATGCTAGGACTTATGAGTTAAAGTTAGTACATTTCATACTTGATTTTTAAAGCAGTAAAATTAATACCTAGAATTAGATAGGTTATTCTAGACGATTAGGTGTATCCTGAACATCTGCTTGAACTTGATTTAAATCTTATGTGATTTAATAACTTTGCTAATGTTGTGAAAATTGCTGATAGACAAACATGTCATAGATCAGATATTTTATATTTTTTTCTTATTGTGATAAATGATATGAAAAGTGTATGTGGAATTTGATATTGCTCATAATGTTTTATTCAAATATTCTGCATATCCTTGAAATTGTTCATGTGCTTATTTTCATGTGAATTGCTCACACATATAGTTACACTTAAATGCCAGATCTTATCATGTATTGTTTGTTAAGGAGTAGAAGATTAAAAGATGGTAGAATTATCTAAGTAGTTAGTAAAATTTGTAGATTCGAGGCTTAATCTAAAACTGACTTAGGCAATTAGAGATAATTAAAATGTTAGACAACAACATAAATGGATTAGACAAAATTAGTAATTAAATTATTAGTTCTTCTATTCCATGTGCTTTTAGAAAATTATTGAATATCTGTAAATCTGCTTGACACATGTCACATTTGTGTAGAATGGTTAAAGTAGATAGTACTGAATTTTCTAATATGCATAACATGCTGAAATGCATAATTCTTGTCTATAATGCATTGAAGCTAAATGTCACCATGTGTTCTTATTTTTATTCTTGTTTTTTTTAATTTGAAAATGTATATCTTATGACTTGCATAATCTTAGGCAAAGAATCTAATAAGAATCACAATAGGGTAAAGACTGCTAGTCAATCCAAGTATAGGTTGGAATCACTAATCTCATAGCCTTAAGACTACCTTGTCAAGGCTGCTGTAAATGAGAAGTGATCAGTCAAAGATAAGTTTGTGCATTTTAAGGTTGAAGTTGTTGTTACCACTATTGAAAGTAATATCTCTAACCCATCTGGACTCAATTGAAGTTGAGGACCAAGAAACTTAATTATTTGTCATTGCAGAGTATAAAACAAAAAACAAAAGTTTTGTGATTTCATGACATTTATTGTTCGAGGCATATTACTAGTATTGAAGCTCTACTATCACAGTTGATTGAGAAAGCCTACACAACAGTAACTTTTGGAGATGACAGTAAATGATGTACAAGGGAATTGGCTATCATGAATTTAGAATTGTCATCACTGGAAGTATTTTTCTTGTCGATGGACTTGAGCATTATCTACAAGGCACTAGAGAATTCTTTGTCAAAGGTTTTCTCGAAAAGTATTGAAAAGGAAAAGTGTTTGATTTCGAGTAAGAAAGATGGAAGATCACTCAACCGAGAGTGAAGAAATATATTCGTAGCTAACATGGATTTTGTATGTAAAGGTGAAGTAAGTTTCTTAGTAAAGATTCATTAGTAAAGTTAGCTATGACATAAGACGCTCTCACACTTGATATTCAAGACAATGGATTCTTGATAAAGAAGAAATTGGTGAGAGGACTGATTCATATAGAAATCTATCCAGAAGGAAATTTTGAAGTATGTCATATAGGGAAGTCAATGAAAACATCACACTTGTTAGAAAAGCAAACACTAATGCTGTAAGAGAATATCAAGAACAAAGTTTATGTTGGCATAGTTTAAGAAGCTGTCGACAGAGTTTACTCTATCAGAGAATACTCAATCAGAGTTTACTCTATCAGAAAATACTCAATCAGAGTTTACTCTATCAGAGAATACTCAATCAGAGTTTACTCTAACAGAGAATACACTATCAAATATTATCAACCGACAAAGTTTATCATTAGAGTTTGTCAAAGAAGGAAACAGACAAATCAAAATTTGATTTGGATAGTGAAGAAGGAATTCTAATACAAGTCTATTACCAAATGGAAGCTATTCTTATCATTATCTGTTTTATAATTGAATTTGTAACTGTGTCTATATAAACACAGAATTAGGTTTACATTGATAAAGGAACACACATAATTATCATTCTCATAACCTAGAAGCTCTTAAGAACATTGATTTTCTTGAGAGAGTTTTGTATACAGTTTATCATTAATGCAAAGTTGTTCATCTTTTACATACTAGTGTTTTAAAGTCGATTATTTGGTATCATTATATTCAACCCCCTTCTATAATGATCTATCTATCTGTGTAACAATTGATATCAGAGCAGACAGGAAATTACAACTAAAAGATCATATAAACATGTCTGGAAATAAGTATGAAAGTATCAGAATTCCAATCTTGAAGAAGGATGAATACCCTACATGTGAAGGAATTTATGCACCAGCGGAAGCATTGAATAACATTTATTTGCATATATTCCTATGTATACATACATATAGATACAAAAACTATTTTATAAATTGAAGAATACCTCGATTGCTTTCCGGCAACAGCTAGAGAAGATCTTGTTCTTCAATCCTTG
>QRFB01003340.1:16108-49546 GCA_008931105.1 Oenanthe javanica | reverse complement strand
CGGGCCAATCTTAAGTGGAAAAGGAGAATCATTTTTGCTGAATGAAATGGTATGCTATATTTTTCTCAACCTCAAGATATCATTTCACTGTGTTTGTTCCTTGATCAGTTAAATTTAAATTCAGTTTACTATTATCTGGTCTCATCATTAACATTATTCGTGTTGAACTTGTTATGCTGCTTCTTTATACAAAAGAAACTATGTGTTGGTTGTTTTTGATTCTCACTATATCCTGTTATTGTTTCGCGAAATGCAGACATCATTTGGTAGCCAAGATGGACGAAAACGAATAGTGGATCCGTTTGTTTTAACCACATGCTCAGAAGAGTCGTTAAAAATAGTAATATCGATCACAAACAAATGCATATCTCTTGAATCTTCAAGGCGACCTTCNACCACATGTTCAGAAGAGTCGTTAAAAATAGTAATATCGATCACAAACAAATGCATATCTCTTGAATCTTCAAGGCGACCTTCATTTGAGGATGTTCTTTGGAATTTGCAGTACGCAGCACAAGTCCAGGCTATAGCAGATGTTGATCAGAAGTCGAGTGCATCATCACAGTAGTAGTAATTGTAAATGTTAGAATTATACTAGTCTTCATACTAACTTAAGTTTTAGTTTAGAACCGAGTTGGTATGCATGCACATCACACAAAATCACATAACGTATGTGCCAATTGTATCCTATTGTAGTATTTTTTAATAAAACTAGGCGTTGAACTGAAAAGATAAATAAGAATCTTAAAACAACAGGTTTAGACAATTTTGTTCAGGTTTAATTTTTTAGTATTTACATTTTTTTAATTTTTTTAATTATAACAAGCGTGCTAAATTGTTTGGAGGCTATTAGTTTAAAACATTAGATGGATTCATAAAAATTGCGCATATTTCAATTGTAAAAATAAACTTACAATGTACTGTATAGAAAAAGATGATAATCGCGCTTATTTCAATTGTAAAAATAACTTGATAAAAATGAATATTATCACTTGTTATATATTATTGTAAGTTAAGTATATATTATCAATATAAGTTTATTTAAACTATTATTAACCTTATTTACTAATTAAACTATTATTAACTTATAAGTTTTTTTTGTTTGAAATCAAATTATTAACTTATATAAGTTAAAAATTACTCGGTATATTTTATGACAAAACTACTAATATTTTTTTTAATGATCGGGTTTTAACATAACCCAATGGGGCCAATAATTCAGAAAGGCCCGGTCTTGGTGTAAAAAGGCCAGGTATTGGGTACAGCTATATTATTTTTATCGGCTTCCTCTTGTGAACACATCTTATATGCCAAGCTCCCTTGCTATGGAAAACGTAAGTTCACTCTCTCTATCTAATTTTGCTTATGGGTTTGACTTGTATTCAACTATAATCTTTTTAAATCTGTTTGGTTGCTGCTAGTAAAAGTTCATTTTTAATGAAAATTTGTAAAGCTTACAAATTTAAATACATTTGAGTGTTACTGTATGCCTTTATATTTGTCCTATCTACTAGTAATCGATATTCCAGATTCAGCTCTATATGAATAATTGTTATATTGGTCAAATTTTTATGGGGGAATTTGATTATGATCGGTGGCATAATCAATTATTGTATCATTACTGTAAGTTGTTAGTAAAGGTTTTATCTCTCATTGACTCTAGTAATACTACTTTTTTCTTAACTCAACTTTGAATTGAAAGTTTTAAAATTTGAAGGTTCTAATTAGTTAAAGACTTTTACATTCTGCGAGGTTAAATTTTTGCAGTCTATGAATCACTTTAGCAGCATTGTTCAGATGCAGTGTGGGCGATGGTATGATGGATTTCTTTTCTTCTATATTCTTACTTTAGAAACTCTCAAATGTACTGTATTACTTCATTCCTGGACACATTTTTGTAGCTTCTCGAATATGTACTAACCTGGTTTGATAAATGATAACAAATGCATGCTTTACTGATGGATACACATGTCACAGTATATATGCATACAAATAACCCTCTGAAATTGAATTCCAATATCCTTATCATTTGGTTAACTCTCCTATGCAGATATCCTCCCTTTCAGTTTGATACTTATTCTTCTGTACCAAGGATATGAAAACACTGAATTTTCTCTGGAATGTCTCAAAAAACTTCTTCACATGTGGGATTATAGGCCTTACTATATCAGATCGTTATATCAGTATTGTCCCTATTCTAGGCAGTTCCATGTCTCCAACTTTCAATCCCAATTGCAGCACTTCTATGAAAACATATTCAGGTAAAGTTCAGAGTAATCAATTCTAATCTCACCTTAGTGATCAGATGTTTTTGAATTTTGCCTTATGTACTGATTTCGCTTTCCACAGCTGACCGTGTACTGGTGGAGAAATTGTGCCTGGATAAGTACAAGTTCTCACTTGGTGATGTTGTAGTTTTCTGGTATAATTACAGAATACTATTTGGTTAACATTTTTATTTTAGTCAGCAGCAATGAAATGTAAATTATAACTGCAAGCATGCTGGGCTATTAATAAAATTATATTAAGTTTCTGATTGTTTATTGCATTTCATGTACGTGTATGCTATAATAGAGTTACATATGGAAGTAAGATAGTGGTTTACGTTTAACATGTGTATTTTGATGCTACGCGTTTACACTANTGGTTTACGTTTAACACGTGTATTTTGATGCTACGCGTTTACACTAGAAATTTTGAATTTATCCAAAAAATAAATAGAATATATTGATGTGTAAATATGTCTAATTTTTTCCCAAATCTTATCCATTGTAAAATGCTTCATGAGTACACTATGAATGAATAATCTTAAAATTAATTTGCTGGACCCTCTCATGTAGGAATTGATGGGGGTGTTCTTAACACTTAATACTGAAAGTTGAAGGTTTTGCCAAATTTCATGTGAATTATGATTGTTCTACAGTTTACATCTTTTGCAGCTCTCCCAGTAATCACAAGGAGAAATGCGTAAAAAGAATCACTGCATTGCCAGGTGACTGGGTCAGTTCTCCTTACTCCTATGATGCTGTGAAGATTCCAGATGGGCATTGTTGGGTTGAAGGAGATAATTCGGCTTCTAGTTTGGATTCAAGATCCATTGGTCCGGTATTGTTTCAAGTATCCATATCTTCTATTTTTCCCACAAAGGGTTGTTCCTAACGATCTTGATTTTAGTTCTAGAGCACCGCTCTAAGTTTTTTTACAGCTGTTATAAGTCAAAAGATCTAAGTATCTCAAAGTTGCTCTGTGCAATAATGTCATAAGCATCTCGAGCAGTCGAAAAAAATAGCATAACTTTTGTATCTCTAAGCTCATAAAAGATAATTTGGGCAACCATTTGGTTATGTAGTTGAAGACTGACAGGGTGATGTTGGTGCTTCTTTATGCATGTTCAATTTCCATGTAGTGGCGGAACCAGAAAATGAAAGGGGGAGGGGGTAAAAACATTATAACCAAATGCTCTTGCCAGAAATCGAAGCCAAATGAATTGTTTGAAATGCATTCTTTCAAGTACTGGACTTCAGAACTTTGCCCACCTGCTAATCTGCCACTGTCTATGTATAAGTATATAATCAATAAGCTGAACAACATTTTTTATCGCTTGAAAATATATATGTACCTGAGAAGATCTAAATTTCATTAGTGAAATTGTAATTCATGTTTCTTTTCCAAGCACGTGCACATGCATGGTTGCAGTTGACCATAATGCTCCGAATATATTTTCCACAAACTTTACTGATATATTACTTCAGCATCAATTAACTAGCTTGAAATTATTTTTGGCAATCGCAGGTCCCCTTGGGTTTAATAAAGGGAAGGGCCACCCACATTATCTGGCCGCCACAAAGAATTGGTAAAGTCGAGCAAACAATTCCTGAAGGTAGATTTGAATTCTAAATGCTGTCATTCGGTTTCCTACTGTGCAGGAAGTAGAGTTGTAGATCTAATTTTCATCTGTTTGTGGGAAAGATCTTCTCCATAACAATGATATTTAAGCGATCATTTTTTCTAGTTTTACTTTTGCCCTAGCACAACTGCAGACCATCTGTATTCGTATTTTTCATTTATATTTTGTTTGTAAACAATAAGCTTATTAGGTACTCTGACAAAAAAGAAGAAGCTTATTAGGTACAGTTTGTGATCTCTATGAATTTATAGACAATTGTTATATCGTACGCCCTTAATTCAAAGACTCGGTCTACAATAGCCTATGAAAGTATGAATGCAGTAGATTTCATATACATACGCCCAGTCTTAGCGCAGGCTATCAGGAGCACAGTGCATATGGTCTCTTTATTTGGAGTTATTATTAAAGAGTGTAAGGCTCTGTTAGTTGATTTGAGAAATGTTTCTCTTCGTTTTATTAGACGATCAGCTAATTTGGTTGCTCATGAATTTGCTCGAGCTTCCATTTTATATCCTGATCGTAAGTTTAGTTTGGGAGATGTCCCAACTGAGTTTATGCCTTGCTTGGTAGCTGATATTGCAGATTAATGAATCTTGCTTTTCTGTCAAAAAAATATATATATACACAGTATCATCTCTGTAAATATTTAGCCCCCCCCTTTTATTTTCGGTCAATTATCTTCAAAGTGTGGTATTTTGTTAATATTTTGTTAAATATTTTTAAATGTAGTTCATTCAAAAATAATGTTCTCAACTTCCAAGTATAGATTTAACTATCCAAAAGGAGCCCTCCGTAAAATTTTATTTTTATTAAAAAAATGTTTACGTCCAGATTTTAGATTTAAATTTACTTATGGAGTAGAAATCTTAAATTTATTGTGTTTCTTATCACAGTAAGTTTTTTTTTTCCCAAAGAACTGAATTGAAAGCCATGTTCATCTAGTGTTTTGCCACCAACTCAAATTGCAGTTATGATTAGCAATGACAGGTCCTGACACCACATTATACAAACACTACTAGTCAATAGCCTTTTCTCCCTATGAATTATCTATAAGCTACATCAGAATTTAGTCTATTCAGTTAAGGAATCTTTGTAGAGTGTTAGGCACAGACTGGGATTGCTAATCAAAGCTTACATAACAAAGCATTTTAAAAAAGAAAAATCAAGCTCCTTAAAAGATGATCAAACTGATCATTCTCCATGCTAATCACTCTCACACTCAAAACTAAAGGCTAGAGATGGCGCAATGTACACACAAAATATTAAATGAATTTATGTTTGTAATATTCTTTATTAAAGGCCAAATGAAGTTTTATTTGACATATGGGTGGCATGAAAAATATATCTTTCTGAAAAAACAAAATGCAGACTGAACACAATAGTAGATACCTCATATGCTATAGCTGCAGCACATGATATTAGGTTTGCATGTAATTTTTTTTTTAAATTTTTGGATAAGTATTTGGTTTGCATATTTAACCATATATATTATACAGGATGAAATAGGCTTAAAGGCCTCAGAGTTTTCTTTGAACTTTCTAAAACTGAATGCACAATATAGTAAAATTATTGATTTAATGTTTGGATATTTGGAATCCTCAACCCCTCTAGGGGAATATGGGATTAATTCACATATTACTTCCAGAAGCCTTTACAAGAGGTTTGCAAGAGCTTTCACAGATTGTGAAATTCTCTCCTGATGGCAATTCTTCAACCAATCTAGATAACTTCTCGACAAGTTCTCCGGCGTTAGGTCTCAAAGAAGGGTCTTCCTCGACGCAAGCCCTTGCAAGGTTGGCTAATGTGACAGCTTGATCAAATGAATAATTCTCATCTAACACATTGTCCATCCACCCCCTCAACTCCTCTGCATTTTCTGACTGTAGAATGAAGTTGATTTTATCTGACAGCAAAATTGTCCCCTCTCCTTTTTCAGTTCCCCTGGTGACAGGCGGTTGGCCCGATAAAATCTCAAGCAAAACCACCCCATATGCAAATATGTCAGGGCTTGGAGAAGGTACACATTGGTGAAGGAGCTCAGGTGCCAAGTATCCTTTAGTCCACGACACAGAATGACTTGAGCAAGATACTTGATTTTGATCATATGTGTCATTTTCAGCACATTCAGCCATCCCGAAATTCCCAACCTTCGCGTTAAATTCTTCATCAATAAAGATGTTTCGACTCTTTATATTTCTGTGAAGGTAGCAAGGATTCATTATTTGGTGCATGTACTGTAAAGCTGTGGCCACATCTAGGCAGATCCTTAGCCTTTGATTCCATGTCAAGAAACAATAGCAGGATGAAATGAACTGACTCTTCATAGCTAAACCACCATGAAGCCAGTCTTTTAAAGAACCATTTCTAGCATACTCAGAGACTATAAATGAATCAGGGCCTTCTGTTTCACACGTACCGAAGAGCCTAATTATGTTAGGATGACGATGAACTGCATCATGAAAAAGCCCAAATTCAATCTTTGAAACGTTCTCTGTCTTTGTGCACTTTATCGCCAAGTTCTTGCCATTTAAACGACCATGAAATACAGAATCCTCAATAAGATTACTTGAACTAAAATCCGCGGTTGCTTTCTTCATTTCCTCAAGTGTGTATGTTTCAATCATCATCTTATGTGGTGTTGGTTCAATTACCTGGCCATCAATTGTATCTTGGGACCCTTCAAAAGAGACTTTTTTTTGGCTGATGGTCCGGACACTTAGACTCAGCTGCTGCAGCTCCACATCTCCATCCTTCGCTAAAACTTGCTGCTTCCTTTTCCATAGCATCAAAAAGAACGCCGCTGCAACTGCAATAAATGCTACAAATGCAGCCCCACCAACAGCAACGTAAGCTCCAATCTTCCACATTTTCGATGACTTTCTCTTGTGATGGTTTGTGCAAGGAATGGTTTTTGCTGGAGAACCCAAAGTTGGCTGACTTGGTTCTGCTAGTGAACCAAGTGCAGGCTTCCCAAGTAATGGAAGCAAAAGAGTTGACAGAGGCTCTAAAATTTGCAGCTTCGTAAAATCTACTCCTGATCTATTATTAGCTGAAATAATAGCTTCTTCAGAAATATTAAACTTAGTGGCTAAACTTGAAACTGTATCACCATTAGTTACAGGATATGACAATAAATTTGTGTTTTGTCCAATTACATTTAATGGACAAGCACATCTCAATGGGATCAACAATGTGCGATTATCTCCAAAGTTCCATGGATTTATACTTGGATTCTTCTCTTTGATGGCTTTACAAGTTGTCAGGCCTTCCAGAGCCTCTGAAATACTATAAAAACTTTCACCTTTGACAGTAATGTGTGTGAATTCTGCAGTAAAGATGCCACCTTTGCATTTACAGTCAAGTGGGATCAATAAAGGGTGGTCTTTTGGAAGTAAATTTGTGTTAGCAGAGAAGTCGTTCACTTCAGCTAGAACAGACCGGTTAACCCCCAAGTAAAAGCTGAGATTGGAAAGGGATGAATAATATGAATTTGTACGGAGTATAGCATATGTCTCACACTGGTTTTGTGCATCATTTCCATTGCATTGGTAGCCAGAAGCATATGTAGAGTTTGTTTCACAATTTAAAAAGTCTTTTTCAAGTGCAAAGGCAAGAAAAAAGATAGAGCAAAGTATTAAAGTTCTAAGTTTGTGCTTACTGAACATGGTTGAAAGTATATGCATGAACACATGGAACAGCTAGTAAAATAGTATTATTACACTATGAAAGAGGAGGTAGAAATTTTTTTGGATCTCTACAAAGGGGAATAGCTGGTCATGGACAGGATCCTTGGGGTTACAAACTTGTAACTATATATAAACACACACAAACAAAGATGACCCCAGTGTGTTTAGGCAAGTCTCCTTATCTTGCTTTTTGATTCAAGAGGCCATAGCTGAGTATGATAAGCCACTTCATATGTTTTCAACTGTATTATAATCTTCCTGCTACTTTAAACTCTTAGTATTATATATTATATGCACACCCACTAAGATAACAGAATGAGATGATAAATAATGAAATGAGATAGAGTTGATCACACACAAATAAAACATATATTCATCTATGCAACTCATGTGCTATGCAACTTGAGGCATGATTATGCACAACTTTATTTTGAAGGCATATAAAATACTGGTTTGGCACACGCGGACGCTTACCATTGGTCATGGACATACAATTCAACATGTAAAACTGTGCATTTATGCATGACCAGGACAGCAATATTCTTTAAGCTAGAATTCGGAGATGGAGATAATTTAGGTATTGAAAGAGATAAGGAAGAGGGTACAGAAATGAAAAATTGCATCAATGTTAATGAGTTGATGAGACTTTTGTGTGTTGGAAAGTTGATTCGTAGAATAAAACTAGAATATGAAACATCAGAAAACATTCATAGTCTGATAGGCCATAGATAACCTAGGTTGACAAGCTCCAATATCACAAAGCAAAAGTTATGCATAAGGAAATTTGAGAGAGGTAAAAAAAACTAGAAAAAGTCTCAGGGTAAAATAAATTTCTGCATAATTTGCTAGTTAGTATCGATTCTACTTTGGCGATAGTTTAAAAAGAAAAGTCGCATTTAGAGTGAGAAAAATTTATCAGACATTATATCGGTCGAGAATAAATTGCTGCAAGACTTCCTAGTTAGTTACAAAAGTTACTGCAATTTGCCGTCCTTGACTGAAATCTCATAAATCTACGATAAACCTTCCTCCAAGTTGGACTTATGGCTCGACAAGTGCATATTTTTTTGGAATAATGGACTGTAACTTAAGGTTGCAGATTCAGTAGTGCCTAAATCCATAAGTATCTTCTTTTGTTATTCCGATGGCGAAGAGTGTGCACATGCAGGTAGCACAGTAGCAGCATGTGATTGCCACTAGTTTCTTATAAATATGTAGATAATAAAAATTTTATAGGAAAAAACATATTAATAGTTGAAAGTACTATAATGAAGGAACAAGTGAACTGTGGGACTTGATACGGTCCCTTTGTCCAGAATCCACTAGTACAGCTGTAGTTACAAATTCAGGCAGTTTTTAGAAGAAGATGGTGTGTCTACATTTAACTGTCTTCCACTTTGATACTAGTGAAGTTTTGTTCACTTTGATTTTTATACACAGTCGACATATCTTTCTTAATTAGCCCTTTTTTTATTATACATTATTGAGAGAATTTGGGAGTAGAGTTCCATTTTAAAATACAGGTTGCCATGTGGATGCAAATAAATCGAGAAAACAAATACACCTACAATTATTAGAAAAAACTTCCACAAATCGTTCTCCGTGTCCTGGAAACAGAGTCTTTATGAAAAATAAGGTAAAAGTTTGTGTACATATATAGGGACCTTACTGGTTGACGTGGGAGTCTTGTGCACTCGATATGCCACCATATGTGTATATAAAAAATTTAATGCAGTGTCCCGGCTGATGCAATCAAGTAGTCAAGTAGTAGATCAACCAAGTGTGGTGTGTGATTGGAAGATGAATGTGGAAGTTGACTAGTAGTTTTGAACCAAGCTAAACTTCAGTGATTATGAAATTACACATATCTGGAGAGCTGCTAGGGGACATCTGGAAAGTCTCATCGGAAAGCAACTATATTCAGGGCTGATTCTACGGCGTATAAGTTGGCCTGTCCAGTTGGCAATTCAGGTCATACTTAAGGTTGATCTGTATTATGTATGAGTTGAAGCTTTATAACATTTCTAGTAGAAAAATTCTATTAGCTCGAAATATAGTACATATAGCAACTTTCCAGTACATAAATTTTAAACTCACATGGTCAGTCAGACTCAGTAATTATATGCAAGTCATACACAAAATGAGGCAGACATCACTAACAAATATTCCTATTATTGTCTTCATGATTATAAGATCTCATTTAGATCTTTCAAGTACAGTATAGAAAAAGATGTATAAAAATATCAGGAAGGAGGGCATTGTTACAGTGTTTCTTGCCTGCAGCAAAATCACATCATTAGTGTTGGTAAAACCTGAGGAGCTGTAAATTAATTCTGCTAAAACTATTGAAACTCACATGCTCAATAGCAATGCTCTCTACTCCATGTAAATTCAAAATTTCCAAATAATTATAGCTCTGGATAATAACAATAATAAAAAGTTTAAAATTTGTTCATCATTGTTTTTTTGGTAATAAATATTATTAGTAATCTTGAATTGTCTGTGATTGGTATCTAAGAATAAAATTTCCAGGTAGTTCACATTCAATCCCTATTCAAATTTCGCAAGTAACTCTTGTTCAAATTCTTATTGTATTGTGTAACTCGTAGTCAAATACATTTGCAATAGAGACTTAAATTCGTATTTGNGCTCCTCCATCACCTTGAATAAGTTCAATGCTCTTGATACCTTGTGGCAAGAGTTTTGGGATCAGGTTGTGAGAGTCAAGGATGGAGGCTTTGAAGATCCTTGAAGGAGCTATAGTGGAAGTGTACTCATCAGTGAAGCTTGCGAAACCCATGCTTGTTTATGTAAGGTTTTGGTGATAAGGGTAGGAGATTAAACTAGACCAATTAAGAGCTTGTTTTGTTGATTTAATTGATATGGTGAAAGCATGGTATTTATAGGATAAGCAGAGATCTGCTGNAATAAAAATTTTATAGGAAAAAACATATTAATAGTTGAAAGTATTATAATGAAGGAACAAGTGAACTGTGGGACTTGATACGGTCCCTTTGTCCAGAATCCACTAGTACAGCTGTAGTTACAAATTCAGGCAGTTTTTAGAAGAAGGTGGTGTGTCTACATTTAACTGTCTTCCACTTTGATACTAGTGAAGTTTTGTTCACTTTGATTTTTATACACAGTCGACATATCTTTCTTAATTAGCCCTTTTTTTATTATACATTATTGAGAGAATTTGGGAGTAGAGTTGCATTTTAAAATACAGGTTGCCATGTGGATGCAAATAAATCGAGAAAACAAATACACCTACAATTATTAGAAAAAACTTCCACAAATCGTTCTCCGTGTCCTGGAAACAGCGTCTTTATGAAAAATAAGGTAAAAGTTTGTGTACTTATATAGGGACCTTACTGGTTGACGTGGGAGTCTTGTGCACTCGATATGCCACCTTATGTGTACATAAAAAATTTAATGCAGTGTCACGGCTGATGCAATCAAGTAGTCAAGTAGTAGATCAACCAAGTGTGGTGTGTGATTGGAAGATGAATGTGGAAGTTGACTAGTAGTCTTGAACCAAGCTAAACTTCAGTGATTATGAAATTACACATCTGGAGAGCTGCTAGGGGACATCTGGAAAGTCTCATCGGAAAGCAACTATATTCAGGGCTGATTCTACGGCGTATAAGTTGGCCTGTCCAGTTGGCAATTCAGGTCATACTTAAGGTTGATCTGTATTATGTATGAGTTGAAGCTTTATAACATTTCTAGTAGAAAAATTCTATTAGCTCGAAATATAGTACATATAGCAACTTTCCAGTACATAAATTTTAAACTGATCACATGGTCAGTCAGACTCGGTAATTATATGCAAGTCATACACAAAATGAGGCAGACATCACTAACAAATATTCCTATTATTGGCTTCATGATTATAATATCTCATTTAGATCTTTCAAGTACAGTATAGGAAAAGATGTATAAAAATATCAGGAAGGAGGGTATTGTTACAGTGTTTCTTGCCTGCAGCAAAATCACATCATTAGTGTTGGTAAAACCTGAGGAGCTGTATATTAATTCTGCTAAAACTATTGAAACTCACATGCCCAATAGCAATGCTCTCTACTCCATGTAAATTCAAAATTTCCAAATAATTATAGCTCTGGATATTAACAATAATAAAAAGTTTAAAATTTGTTCATCATTGGTTTTTTGGTACTAAATATTATTAGTAATCTTGAATTGTCTGTGATTGGTATCTAAGAATAAAACTTCCAGGTAGTTCACATTCAATCCCTATTCAAATTTCGCAAGTAACTCTTGTTCAAATTCTTATTGTATTGTGTAACTCGTAGTCAAATACATTTGCAATAGAGACTTAAATTCGTATTTTATAGAAAAAAAGCCTGTAGTTGATAAACACACATCTCCAGCTAGTGTTCAGGTTTGAGGATACACCAACTTACATGCAGTTCGGACAATATTTCTGCATGATGTTGTCAGGCACTAATTCTCTCTTTGCCTTTCTTTTTCCGGATTTGAAATGTAGCATTCTCCATAGCTTCGTTAATCCAGGTGATCTTTATTTTTCCATTAATCTAATATTCAAGTACGTTTATATTGAAAGACTTGAGATCCGAACTNTAAGGTTTTGGTGATAAGGGTAGGAGATTAAACTAGACCAATTAAGAGCTTGTTTTGTTGATTTAATTGATATGGTGAAAGCATGGTATTTATAGGATAAGCAGAGATCTGCTGGGTAGTTTATTGATATTCTAGTACCATGACAAGTTACCACGGCAAATGGGAACAAATATTCTGCTGTTTGTCCATTTTGATGTCCCCATGATGATTAATCAAATTCAGATACTCTCCTTCAAGTGGCTAACACAGCAAGATGATAAGAGGTTAAGAGGTACGGACCCCCTCAAGTTCCTGAAAAAATGTTGTCATAAAAATATATTTAAAAAAGAATGCACAGGACAAAATTTTGGATATTAGCACAACGAGAATGAGGGAACATGAACGAAAATATTATCCTATTAACAAATTCCAAAGGTCCAAAATACTTATTTCATATAGTAAGATACTCTCACTTGGAGGTAAGCGGTTGGAATGTAACTTAATCCGTTACAGGATAATTCCTCATTCCAGCGAAAATTTTAGTTTTGAGTCACAGACTCACAATGGCCTGGTTCTGGTTCTCATGTCTTTTTTGATGGCTAGTGGGGTTCACTCTTCATTACATTAAAATGAGGGCTAATAATTTGCATCTATATCTTTAATTTCTTAAATTGATACTTTTTTTTGTTTTTACTTCACAAATAGCCAGGCCTTGCAGCACCTCAGAAATGCTATAGATGCCCTTGTTTAAACAGTTGTTTCTGTCAGCTCTGTTCTAAAGATATACCCTATTTTTACAATTAAGTAGGATCATAACAAGGGGTGGCAGTTAGAAAGAAATTCACTGTTGGTGATTAAGTCATTTTCGTTTGATTCAGGAGACCATAGCTGAGCATGATAAGCCATTTAAAAAAATCATATGCATAATAATATTTCAATATTTCTGCAACTTAGAGCTCTTAGTACTCTATAACATACTCAATGACATGAGATTATAGATTTGATCACACACAATGTCACAAATAAACATATAATCATCATATTAATATACATGCAACTTGAGGCACAATTGTGCCAAAAATAATTTGAAATGCAGATAAAAATTTGTTCTGCAAGTTGGAAAAGAACAAGAAGATAAAACACACATGGACGCTTACGGCTGGTCACAAAACAATTCAATATAGAAAATATATGCATGCACCATTTCAGCAATATTAATTCTTCGCTCGGAGATGAGATGGAGATAATTTAGATATTGAATGAGATAAGGAAGAGTGTACAGAAAAGAAAGATTGCATCAATCTTAATGAGTTGATGAGACCTTCGTGTTGCAAAGTTGATGCATGGAATAAAACTGGAATATGAACCTCATAAAACAGCCAAACAAGTATATGGTCTGATAGGCCTTAGATAAACCTAGGTTGACAAACACCAATATCACAAAGGAAAAGTAATACATACAAAAAGTTATGAGTTGAAAAACTTGCTCAAATGACTATACTTCAGGTGTTATTGCAGGGCAACATTGGCGCTAGGACAGTAAGAGATGTCATCTTAGAATAAGAAAATTTCATCGGATGTTACATCGGACTCGAAAAGTAATTGCTGTATAACTTCTTAAATAGCAACAAAAGTTACTGCAGTTTGCCGATCATGACAGAAATTGCATAAATCTAAGGTAAATTACCCTCCAGGTTTGGCTATGGCCTCGACAAATGCATTTTTTTTCTTGGAAAAAAGGACTGTAACTTTAAAGTTCAAGATTTAAAGCGTTAAGTACGTATCAGGAAGTATCTTCTGTTGCTAAGAATTATAAATGGATGTTCATCTAAGGGTGAAGAGTGCACATGCCTGCAGCAGCATGTGATTGCCACTAGTATCTTATAGATATGAAGGTAAAAAATTAGTGAAAAAACATGTTACAAGATGAAATACTAAATGTCATTTTTTTTATTTATTTAGCAAAATAAAAAGAAAACTATAGTGAAGAAAATAAAAAAAATGTTGGACTTCATAAGGTGCTTTTGTCAAGAATCAACTAGTTCAGTTGTAGTTATAAATTCAGGCAGTTTACAGGTATCCCTTTAATACTTAGCCTTTTGCACAGATTCTCGAGAAAATTTGTTGGCAGAGATTTCATTTTAAAGTACAGGTTGCCATGTGGATGTAAAGAAATATATAGGATACCAATACACCAGGGGTCTTGCGGGAAAGAACCTTTCTATAGAGTTTAATGTCCAAGTATAAATGTGAAGATTGTCAAAAGCATTAATATATACTTGCTTCATGACATTTTCAGTATTCTAGTTAATCAAGAGGGAAGTTGTTTTAAAGTGATAAAGATTTCAATCTCTGATAACAAATATGATCGCAGTTACATTTAAAGTTAAGCTCCTTGCTTTTCAGGATGAAAATATTGAAATACAAAACTTAAGCATGACTGTATATGGTTAAAAACCAGATTCAGAACCAAACTCTCCTTATTCCGGACAAAAAATTACAAATCAAACTGAAAACAAAAAGACAGACCGCGCGTCTATTTGTCTATATAGGAACATACTGGAGAGCACAGAACACTTGTTGAGAAACAAAACCTCTAGAGGTATGCATCAGGGTTTTGGAGGAGGTAGGCTTCAACAACTTTGTACATCAACAGAACCTTTTCCTTCCCTGCCTTGATATCCTCTTCCTTCAGCATGAATTCTCCTTTAGTGTAATACTTGCTTGTCACTTTAGAGATGGTACCACCACTAGGAGAGGACTCAAACTTAACCTCATAAGTTATTTTTTCAAGATTTTCCACTAAGGCATCACCTTCCAACAATGTATAATTATATGTGTACTTGTCTTCACTGAGCTCATCAATGAGGTACTTCACACTATTAAAATTGCGCCCTACATGAGAAATATTGATCTTTTTCGATTAGTATACAACTATTGAAGATGTTTTACTAGAATTAAAATGTATATATATAACTATTAGACATATATGAGCATGTACAAGCATTTGGCCATGATAGGCATGAGTAAATGAGCTAACCGTCAATGAAGTTGATCTGCTTGATGCTTCCAGCTCCTCCGTCACCTTGAAGAAGTTCAATGCTCTTGATACCTTGTGGCAAGAGTTTTGGAATCAAGTTGTGAGAGTCAAGAATGGAGGCCTTGAAGATCCTTGATGGAGAGATAGGGGAACTGTACTCATCAGTGAAGCTTGCGAAGCCCATGCTTGTTTACGTGAGATTTTGGTGAAAAGTATGGGGGAGGAGATTAAACTAGACCAATAAAGAGCTTTTTGTGTTGGTCTTGATAATATGGTGAAAGCATGGTATTTATAGGATAAAGCAGAGATCTACTGGGTAGTTTTTCTTATTTTGTAGTACCATGACAAGGTACCACGGAAAATGGGAACAAATATTCTGGTGTTTGTCCATTTTGATGTCCCCGTGATGATTAATCAAATTTAGATATTCTCATTTAGGCAAGAAGATGTAAGGTCTAAGAGGTAAAGACACCATTAAGTTTCTGAAACAATGTTGTCATGGAAATATATTTAAACTGAATGCACAAGACAAAATTTTGGATCTCAGCATAACGAGAATTAGGGAACATGAACTAAATATACTCCTAAACAAAGTTCAACTGTTTAAGCAGTTCAAACTTAAGAGGTGGCTGTTGGGAAGAAATTCACTGTTCGTGGAGTAGTTATGTTTATGTTTTTCTAATTCATGAGACCAAGCAGAGCATTATAAGCCATTTATAAATAATTTCAGAAGTACGATAATACTTCTAGACCCGGCAATTTTGGACACGGCACGATTTACACAACACGAAAATTTAGTGTTTGTGTTTACATTTTTAGTACACGACACGAAAGTACACGAATACGAAAGTACACGAGCAAAATTTAGTGTCGGTTTTGTATTTTACCCTTCGAGTACATGACACGACACGGAGTATACGACATAGATAAATATATAAATAAATTTTTAAAATAAATAATATTATAATATAACTTAATAAATTTATAAAAATATTTTTATTAGATATTTTAAAATTTTAACAATTTCGTGTAACAGTTCGTTTCCATTCGTTTCGTGTACACAAATGGTACACGAAAAAATTCCTGTAATTCGTGTCGTGTCTGATCGTGTACAATTCGTGTCGTGTTCGTGTCACAGTTCAAAGTACACGGTTTGTAATCGTGTCGTTTTCGTGTATACTCGAAAGTACACGAAACACGACATTACACGATACGAGACGACACGACACGACACGACACGGTTTGCCAGGTCTAAATACTTCTGCAAACTTAGAGCTCTTATTACTATATAATATACACAGTCACCAAGATAACAAAATTAGGTAGTTAGATGATAAGGACATGCAATTATAGATTTAATCACAAACAAATAGAACATATTCGTATTCATCACGTTAGTACACATGCTGGTATTTATGCAACTTGAGGCATAATTATGCAGAATATAAATTTAGAAGCAGTTATAAAATTTGTTCTGCAAGTTAGCAAAAAAAAAAAAAAGAAGACAAAATTTGCTTAATCCAGAGATAGAGATAATTGCATCGATCTTAATAAGTTGATGAGACCTTCGTGTGTTGAAAAGTTGATGCATTGAATAAAAATTAGAATATGAAACCTCATAAACAGCCAAATTACGGGTATGGTCTAATAGGCCATAGATGAACCTAGGTTGACAAGCACCAATATCATCAAGGAGAAGTTGTACATACAAAAAATTAAGAGATGAAAAGAAGCTAGAAAAACGCTGAGGTTTTATTATATAAATTACTAAATAACTTACTCGTTAGTTATACTTCTAGTGTTAGTGTCAGTGCAACATTGGCGCTAGATAAAAAAAAGACAAGTCATATTAGAATGAGGAAACTTTATCGAACGTTACATCAGACTCGAGATGTTTTTACTGTAGAACTAGTTTGTTAGCGCCCAAAGTTTCTGCAGTTTGCCGACCATGACATAAACCACCCAAATATAAGATAAACACCCTTCCAAGTTGGACTAAAGGCTTGAAAAACGCACNTAAAGGCTTGAAGAACGCATTTTTTCTTAGAAAAAAAGACTATAGCTCAAAATTTCAGAAACCAAAGTACCAATTGATAAGTATCTTCTTTTGTTATGAAATATACATTGATATTAATCTAATGGTGAAGTCTGTACATGCCTCCTACAGCAAAATGTGATTGCCACTACTATCTTATACTCATGAAGGTCAAAATTTACTGAAAAAACATGTTCCTAGCTGAAAATACTAAAAATATAGCATTAATTTTTATTAATTGGCCTTTTTTTATATAGGTTCTCGTTTTCTCGAGAGATTTCATTTTGAAGTACATGTTTCCATGTGGATGAAAAGAAAAATATAGGATATATATGCACCAGGGTTCTTAAGGGAAAAACCTCTCTAGTCTCTTTACTCGTTAGAGCAGGGGTAAGGCTTGTACAAATTTTATCCTCTCCATATCATATGCTTCGAGTGGGACATAATGTATGGTTTGGCTATCACATTTCGTGTTTTATGAGTATATATTAAAACTTGATGCAGTTCATGTGAGCCATACTCATAATAATGTTATCTTGTTTAGATCTTTCAAGCACAATTAACAAATATTACATGTATAAACCAGAAAGTTGGCCATTAATAGAGAGTTTTATGCCTGTAGGCTGTAGGCTGTAGCAAACTAATTTCATTCCTGTTGGTAAAGCCCGAGAGATCTTAAGATTAAATTTGGTAAAATAGTAAAACTAACTGGCATACCCAAATTGCTCTGTACTCATCTTATATACAAGTTATTCCAATAAGGTTATCTGGCACGGACTTCATTATCTATTATCTCTGTCTTCCTCTTTCCGCTTTCAATTATAAGATTCAGGAAGTCCATATTGACGACGTTGAGATCCAATAATGGGCGCACTTGCATACTATATAGTTTGATGTCCAAGTATAAAGAGGTACGTCAAGCTTGTGAATAAGCATTAATACTTGCTTCATGAGATTTTTAGTATTCTAGTTTATCAGGAGGAAAGTCATTTTAAAGTGAGTGATAAAGATATCCGACAACAAAAATGATTACAATTATATTTAAAAGAAGATTCCCTATTTTCCAGGATGTATACAATAAAATACAGAACCTAGGCATGACTGTATGTGGTTAAGACCCAGAGTCAGAACCAAGCTCTCCTTATTTCTGAACAAAAAAGGACAAATCAAACTGAAAACAACAAGACAGACTGTGTGTCTATTATGAATTGGAGAGAACAGAACAATTACTGAGAAAGAAAACCTCTAGACGTAGGCATCGGGGTTTTGGAGGAGGTAGGCTTCAACAACTTTGTACATCAACAGAACCTTTTCCTTGCCTGCCTTAATATTATCTTCCTTAAGCATGAATTCTCCTTTAGTGTAATACTTGCTTGTCACCTTAGAGATGGTACCACCACTAGGAGAGGACTCAAACTTAACTTCATAAGTTATTTTTTCAAGATTTTCCACTAAGGCATCGCCTTCCAACAACGTATAGTTATACGTGTACTCATTTTCACTGAGCTCGTCAATGTGGTACTTCACACTATTAAAATGGCGACCTACATAAGTAATATGATGTTTTCCAATTAGTATATAACCATCATAAATGTTTTACCAGAATCTAGATGTATGTTTATGTCTGATCATGAGTATGCACAAGCATGAGTAAATGAGCTAACCGTCAATGAAGTTGATCTGCTTGATGCTTCCAGCTCCTCCATCACCTTGAATAAGTTCAATGCTCTTGATACCCTGTGGCAAAAGTTTTGGAATTAAGTTGTGGGAATCGAGGATGGAGGCCTTGAAGATCCTTGATGGAGCGATTGGGGAAGTGTACTCATCAGTGAAGCTTGCGAAGCCCATGCTTGTTTATGTAAAGGTTTTGATGAAAACTAAAAGATTAAACTAGCTTGGTGAAGAGCTTTGAGTTGGTACATTTTACGGATATGGTGTAAGGATAGTATTTATAGGATAAGCAGAGATCTGTTGAGAAGTGTGTCCAGTGTAATGCAGCATTGCAAATGGGCACATATATTCTGGTGTTTGTCCATATTTATGTCACAGCACTGATAAATCAAATTAAGCTACTGTCCAAGGTATAGGATTTAGGTGACTAAGCTGACTAAGATGAGAAGGGGCTGTACGTAAGAGGTAATCATGCAAGATTTTCTTTGTAATGTATTTATTAATGTGTGCACAAGACAAAATTTTGGATCTCAATCTCTCAGCATAGTGTGAATTAGAAAACATATGCTTATAACTTATAAGAGTCCGAAGGCCCACGTACAATAATCGTTATTTGAATTACTACAATACTTCCTCGTAATATACTTATGCTGTTACAGGAAAACTTCTCGATCATTCCAGCAATATTCTTTTTATTGTTACACAATGGCCTAGCTAGTTCTCATGTCTTTGTTGATGGCTAAGTCACTCGTTAATTTATTACATTCTATTGACAAATACATCTGAGCAGCAATAATAATACACATCTATATTCTTAATTACATGGACTGAAACTTGGGTTGTTCGATTTTCGCATCCAATTTTTTTTTTTAAGTAACATCGTATAAATCAAAACTCAAATAATTGACGTGTAAAGAAATAAAAACACCTGAAATAGATAACTTGAGTTCAAAATTCTCACTTAAAATTTGAAAAATAATGAATTTTTACATCAAAAGAAAGACAAAATATATATGTTTATATGAGTATTGAGTCATAAAGTATAAGTTAAAAATAAAATTTTACTTCATTAGGTTTTTCCATCCTTGCACAATCTTACCACTAAACTTAAATTAGTAGATTAGCATTTTTTTTGATATAATCAATATATATATATATATATATATANATATATATATATATATATATATATATATATATATATATATATATAATCGGAGACGGTTAGGTGGCGCTCCCAAATCGTCTCAGTGTATTTTTCTAATTTTCTCGAATTTTTGAATTAGTAAATATGAAAAATTATAAAAAAATCTAAGTTACGTTATATTCTCCTAAACTTTCTCCTCAAGTCAAGTAAATTATTATTATTCATAAGATAAGTTTCGAAATTTAAGAAAATATATTATTATACATAAGGTAATTAGAAATTTTAGAAAAGACATTAAATTATCAAAAATCGAAACTTTTTTTATTTTTTCAAAAAAACACTATCTATAATAAAAAAGTTTATAAGATAAGTTTCAAAATTTTAGAAAAGACATTATTATACGTAAGGTAATTAGAAATTTTAGAAAATACATTAAATTATTAAAAATCGAAACTATTTTGATTTTTCAAAAAGACACTATCTATAATAAAAAAAGTTAATTTTTTCTTTTACCTAAATTGAATGTGTTTCCATCTAAAAAATAATAGACCATCACTTTATAAATTAAAGATCAAGTATCAAAAAATAAATCACGACAAATTTATCACGAAACTATTTACATTCAACGTCTAATACATCATGGATTACACCCACTTGAATATTTTGAATAACAATAGAGATGGTTGGATGATAAGAGTGAGAGTATGCAAGATGTGAGATGCAATCAATACACAAATAGACGATCAATTTAGTCTTGACATGATTTTAATTGATGAGAAGGGTAATAAATTTTTGTTATTTATTAATTTATTACAATTATGCATTCGTACTAACTTTTTAATGCTTTAATTTATGATAGGAAAATCTTATCCATGCAATGATTCAAAAGCATCTACTTTTTCGATTCAAACATATTTTGGAAGAAGGGTCTTTATATAGCATTAAAAACTTAAAAGTAGTTACAAGTACAGGCCGATATAAACTACTGTCATGTGAGTTTAAAGTGATGTTTCTACGTATAACAGTCCCAAAAAAGTTGGAAAAACAATCATCAATATACCACTACATGGATTTGAGTTCACATGTCCTGATATAATTGAATCACATGTTAATGACACTAATATACTGTCAGGTATTTTGTTAAAATAAGATATTATATGTCATACACACATATAATTTTAAATTATATTCTTTAATATTTACATAATGTTAATAATACTTATCTAAATGTCGTAGGCTACTTGACCTACATTGGTGGCATTGATATTGTTAGCAGCGGAATGGAAAAAAAGAGGCCTTAGAATCATAACGAATTAGTAAGTCGTGAATTATAATACACATATATATTTTGAAATTATTATTTAATTTTATAATATTTACAAATTTAATGCTACTATTTTGGTTTAATATAATTTTGTTATATTAAATTTTATCATATGCAGTTCAGTCATCAGTAATCTAATTTTGTGAATTTTTTTTAATAAATTTAAAATTTATTATGAGATCGCCGCAAAACGCAGTTTTTTTTCACTAAATTATAGAGGAGAAGACGGAGACGGTTAGGTGGCGTTTCCAAATCGTCACGATGTATTTTTTTATTTTTCTTAAAATTTTGAATTAGTAAATAATAAAAATTATAAAAAAAATCTAAGTTACTTTATATTCTCCTAAATTTTTTCCAAATTATAAATAAAAAATCTAAATTATGTTATATTCTCTTAAACTTTCTACTCAAAGTCAAGTAAATTATTATTATCCATAAGATAAGTTTTAAAATTTTAGAATAGACATTATTATACATAAGAGAATTAGAAATTTTAGAAAAGATATTAAATTATTAAAAATTGAAATTATTTTAATTTTTCAAAAAGACAATATCTATAATAAAAAAGTTAATTTTATTCTTTTACTTAAATTGAATGTGTTTCTATTTAAAAAATAATAGACTATCACTTATATAAATTAAAGATCAAGCATCAAAAAATAAATCATAACAAATTTATCACAAAGCTATTTATGTTCAACGTCTAATACATCAAGAATTACACTCCCTTGAATGCTTTGAATAACAATAATGCAGGATGTGAGAGGCAATCAATATACAAACAAACGATCAATTTAATCTTGACATGATTTTAATTGATGAGAAGGTTAATAAATTTTTGTTATTTTTTAATTTATTATAATTATTCATTCGTACAAATTTTTTGATGTTTTAATTTATGATAGGAAAATCTTATTCATGCAATGATTCAAAAGCATATACTTTTTTCAATTCAAACATATTTAGGAAGAAAGGTCTTTATATAGCATTAAAAATTTAAAAGTAGTTGCAAGCCGATATAGACCGCTATAATGTTAGTTTAAAGTGATGTTTATATGTACAACGACCCTAAAAAAATTGGAAGAATGAATCATCACCATACCACTACATGGATTTGAGTTCTTATGTTTCGATATAATTGAAGTACGTGTTAATTACACTAATATACTGTCATGTATTTTGCTAAAATAAGATATTATAAGTCACACACACATATAATTTTAAATTATATTCTTTAATACCCACAACCGCTATAATGTGAGTTTAAAGTGATGTTTATAAATCTAATGAATTGGGTATGAGTTATGTGATTTTTTAATCAATCTATTTCAATCCGATCTATATCATTATTCGATTAATTTAAATATAATATATTATAACTCATGCTGCACACATTATTTTAAAAAATTATTTAATAAAAAATATCATATATAATACTTCCTTTGTCCCAAATTATGTTTCTCTTTGATTTTTTCACACATTTCAATACTTTCAGTAGAGGTACTTGTAAATAATATTTTTTTAATTTTTTTATTTTATATAAAAATATAAAGTTTAAATTTTTATACAAAATAAAAATATTTAAAAAATATTATTTATAAATACTTCTACCAAACACATTGAAATACATGAAAAAATAAGTAACTCACATAAAATGGGACGGATGGAGTAATAATGATAATGTGTAATTAAGTAAATTAAATAATTTTATATTTAAGATTAAATAATAAAATTTTAAGAAAATTAATATCAATACAATAAAGTATTATTTTTATGCATTATAATAAATGAATCTAAAAATTAATTTAGTTTAATATTATATTATATATGTTATGTGATAAAGTAATAATGTGCATTAAAGAGCTTACCAAAAGTGAAAGTTTAATTTAAATAATTATTAATGAGCTTACCATAAATATTACTAATTATAATAATGATATTTAAAATTTATATACACATTTTCTATAATTAAAAACGGGTCAAATAAGAATATGGATCTTATACAAACCTAAATATGGATACATAACCTAAAACTGGATAGTTCATGGATCAAATTATAGTTTAAAATTATATTCGAGCCTAAATATGGATACCGAACCTGAGATATGGGTTATGCAGCAAATTATAATATACTAGTGAAAGAATCCATGATTCGCGGCGGCCTTATACAAAATTTTAAATTTATTAAAATTATTTTTGATATTGAAAATATTTAATAAATATATAATTGTAATATATTATAGAAATTTATTTAAAATGCTTATTAATTTTATTTTTAAAGGAATAAATATTAATTAATTTATTAAAAATCAACTACACCTACATTGGTCAATTGGTAGATTTAAATAAATTGGAACATAAATAAATTAATTAATAAAATTATTACGAACATTAAGCAACTATAATAACAAATATTAAAAATAACATTATGTATTTGTAATTTGAAAAATTACAAATTAAAAGAACATGCTAATAAGATTTTTACGTTTGAACTTTTTAAGCCGGACAGATGTAACGCACCGTCTTTCTTGTTTAGATTTTGATCAAATGACTAAACAAATTTTTCCCATAAAATTATATTACTGGTGACTGAACTGCATATGATAAACTTTGATATAACAAAATTATATTATACCAAAATAGTAGTATTAAATTTATAAATCTTATAAAATCAAATAATAATTTCAAAATATATATGTGTATTATAATTCAAAACTTTCTATTTTGTTATGATCTTAAGATCTCTTCTCCATACGCCGCTTATAATATTAATGTCACCAATGTAGGTCAAGCATCCCACGACATCTAGATAAATATTAGTAACATTATATAAATATTGAAGAATGTAATTTAAAATTATATATGCGTGTGTGACTTATAATATTTTATTTTAGTAAAATACCTAACAGTATATTAGTGTTATTAACACGTGTTTCAATTATATCGGGACATATAAACACAAATCCATGTAGTAGTATATTGATGATTCTTTTTTCCAACCTTTTTGGGACCGTTGTACGTAAAAATATCACTTTAAACTCACATGATAGTGGTCTATATCGGCCGGTACTTGCAACTACTTTTAAGTTTTTAATGCTATATAAAGACATTTCTTCCAAAATATGTTTGAATCCAAAAATTAGATGTTTTTGAATTGTTGCATGGATAAAATTTTTCTATTATAAATTAAAGCATAAAAAAGTTAGTATGAATGCAAAATTGTAATAAACTAATAAATAACAAAAATTTATTAATCTTCTCATCAATTAAAATCATGTCAAGACTAAATTGATTGCATATTTGTGTATTGATTGTCTCCCAAATCGTGCATGCTCTCACTCTTATCATCCAATTGTCTCTATTGTTATTCAAAATATTCAAGAGAGTGTAATTCATGATGTATTAGACGTTGAATGTAAATAACTCTGATGAATTCGTTGTGATTTATTTTTTGATCCTTGATCATTAATTTATTAATTTATATAAATGATTTATATTATGTTTTAGATGGAAACACATTCAATTTAGGTAAAAGAATAAAATTAAAATTTTTTATTATAGATACTATCTTTGTGAAAAATCAAAATAGTTTCGATTTTTAATAATTTAATATCTTTTTAAAATTTCTAATTACCTTATATATAATAATGTCTTTTCTAAAATTTCAAAACTTATCTTATGGATAATAATTTACTTGACTTAAGGAGAAGGTTTAAGAGAATATAACGTAATTTAGATTTTTTATTTATAATTTGGAGAAAGTTTAGGAGAATATAAAATAACTTAGATTTTTTATAATTTTTAATATTTACTAATTCAAAAATTTGAGAAAATTAGAAAAATACATTGGGACAATTTAGGAGCGTCACCTAAACGTTTCCGTCTTCTTCTTTATATATATACTAGTATGGGAAGCCGCACTTTGCAGCTTTATTATTGTATACTTTTTAATTTAAAATATTTAATAAATAAATATTTAAATAAATATCAATAAACTATGTGAAAATTAAATAATTTAGTAAGAAATTATAGGTATATAGACTTATAATATCGTCTTAATATTAAATGTGTTTCTCACTAATAAATCGCTCTCGGGCTTTCACGTAAAATTAAACAAATTTTACATTAAAAACAATCGTAAAAAAATATAAATCAATTGTATATTAACAATACCACAACTTTCGAAGATTTAGTGTTCGTGTGGATACCGATAAGGACGTAAATCTTACATACGAGATACATGGTGCTTTAAGTTGTGTTATTTTCCTCTCCTCATTCCTCTTCCTCTTTGATTTGTATTAAAAATTTCATGTACATACCTTGAAATTTAAAGATAAATAATAAGATTAAACGTATAAACATTACAAATAATTATCAAACGAACATCAATCGAGTATATATAAATATAAAAAAAATTCAAAGCAAACGTAAATTATATAAGTATTATTAAAAGTTTGTAAGGAAGATATATATTATACAATCACATTCATAATTATTATATAAAAATTTGTAAAAATCTAAATGTATAGGAGAGAACGTAAATTGTACATTAAAAAAGACTAAATTCTTTATATAAATGACGTAAATCGCACATGCGGGATACATGATACTTTAAGTTGTGCTCTTTTTCTCTCATCCTTCCTCTTCCTCTTTGACCAGTATCAAGAATTTCATGTGCATACCCTGAGATTTAAAGATAAATAATAAAATTAAACGTATAAACATTACAAAAAATTATCAGACGAACATTAATCGAGTGTATATAATTGTAAAAAAATCAAAATAAACATAAACTACATAAGTATTATTAAAAGTTTGTAACAAAGATATATGTAATACAATCACATTCATAATTAGTATATGAAAATTTGTAAACCCTAAATTCTGGGAGAGAACATAATTGTACATTAAAAAAAGACTAAATCAATATTAATATATATAAAGGAGAAGACAACTAAATATAGTTATGAAAATTCTATATAAAAATCATTATTACCTTTTGTATAATTGCCATCTCTAAAAAAACAGGTATGAAATTTCTATATTATAGTTATTTCTTATCATCTCTAAAAAATAGTTATTTTTATTTCTCTTTTTATTTTAAATTTTTTATATCAAATCTTTTTAAAAAATTTCCATATAAATTTCCTTTTTAAACCTTATATATCAAATCTTTTTGAATATTAATCTCTTTAAACCTTATATATCAAATTTTTTGAAATCTTTTTGAATAGTAATCTCTAAAATTTCTATGATTCAAAAGGAAGTTTAATTATTAGTATTTAAGATTGTGAAAATCCGAAAAAATTAGAAAAATAGAACGGAATGATATTAGGAGCGTCACTTAAACGCCTCCGTCTTTTATTTTATACATAGATATTGATACATATATATAATTTTAATTTCCGCAGCGATAAAATAAATTACTCCGTACTTATCTACCTAGGTAGAATTATTTTATCCATATATTCAATCCTCTCTATGTACAGTATATATGAACAGTCGGTCCCATCATTTTGTCTTTTCCGTGAAAAAATACAAATATCTGCGGAATCTAGCTTTTTCTCCCTCCATAATTTATGAATAAAGAATGCAAACTTTGTAACGCCAAAATATGCAACACTACCTGTTTCTTCTCTTTGGCTTCACTCATTTCTCTCTCCTTTACTTCTACCAATGCTAAAGAAATCAGACACCTTTCCTTAAACTCTCAACTTGTATAATAATGGGCTCTTGTGTTTCATCTCATAAACGTACACACTCAGATATCAAGCTTCAGAAATCTTTTAGTTCTAAATCTGATCAGATTATATTTTCACCTGTTAAAACTAATGGTGATCTTCAGATTGGTGAGCTTGGTTCCTAGTTACAGCCTGACCCATCTGTTCATTTTCCTAATCATGGTATGTTCTTTGTTTGATCATGTGATTCTTGTTAATTGTGTACAAGTTATTGTATTTTTGTGTTTTAGTTATCTGTTATGTTTGTTTTGCTGGGTTGAGATTTGGTAAATTTGTTGATTTTTTAGTTTAGTTTGGTAATATATGATATTAAATGAATTGTAGGTACGTTTATATATAATTTTGGTTCAGCTCTGGTCGATATTGGTGAATTCTGTATGTTGTATGTTAGGATGGCTTGTAGTGAAACATACCCTTCGTATAGGATGCTTGCTCAAATCTAAACTAGTGAAAGATAAAAACTGGTGATTTGTGCTCCTGATCACTCTGATTTGTAGTGGTGACCTGGTGACCTTAGGTGTGTTTATAGAGTTTGTAGGTTAAAATGGTTGGTAACAACAGAACATACCCGTGTGGTGCGGCGCGGCCGTGCCTAAACACTAAACATTATGTATAGGGTAGATAGGTAATTGGACATCACATATATGTCACAGGTAAAACTGCATTTTTGATAGCAAAAGCAATCCTCACAGAATCTGATGATCTAAATTCGTTTATTTATGATTTCTTGGATTTCTGTTTAAATTTGTTGATCAATTGGTTTTTATTTGATGTTCTATTCGAGATAATTGTTTTGTTATGACAAATAGACTTATGACACATGTGTGTGTGTTAGAAACTGGCAAACAATAAATTTTGAATGATTATTTCTCAAATAAATAATATGGTGGTAAGTTATGAGAATCAAAGGACCACTTCCACCATGACCTAGGACAAAAGTCATCTTCACATAATTATGTAAACAAAATATATCTCTAAGTGTTCTGTTGAATTAAGTTGTTATATCAAGCACTCTTATTATATTCAGGAGAGTATATGATAGTTGACCTCATAAGAGTATTAAGTACAAGTTTCTGTTTGCAAAACCGAAGCTCCAAAGTCCTGTTTTAGAATAAAGACGTAAAAGGCCTTGGGTAATCATCTATCTAGTTTTCTTAAAAAAATTAAGCATTCCCTTTGGCATCTACCCTACTATGTGTCGAATCGTATAAACTTTATTGCAAGAAGCCAACAATGCAGGTTTATATTTTCGTAACTGCCAAGTACTGGATTTTTTTTTAATAATACGTATTAGATAGTGATCTTTTACTGGGGAAAGAATTGGAAGATTAGGTGTTGGTGGTTTACAGGTTCTCATTCAATATTCAACTTTGGTACTTTGGTGGTTGAACCAACCTCAACTAAGTGTGGATTGTGATGTACTATTTAGTTAGGGGTTAATTTAAAACCATTATTTTCTAGAGCATACTATAGCAGAATATTAAATGGTTTGAATTAGGTAGAGCTTCTCATCTACATAGATAATAATGTCATTAAATATCTAATTTATGCATAATTAGCTCGAGTATATCTGAAGTAATCAAATCTATTGTTTAGTGGTGCCTCAGAGAATTGGATTGCATTCTCGTTCTTGTGATTGCTGAAAACTTAATCGTGAACTGTGAAATGACCTGTCTGTGTGTTCCTTGACGTCGATCATTTTTTCAAGGGAAACACTGGAGGCCTATGGTGGCCATTTAATTGGTAGTTATCAGATAATTCTGTGGTCTTGGCCTTTTATAGGAAATACAAAGCTGCTTTCAAAGTGATGCTTATAAGTATCTACTTCTTGTTAGTTATGTAAGATGCTGGTGTTTGTGCAGATTCTTAGTTCAGTGTGTATGATGTGTGTCCTTGTACTCTTTGGACATGGGTGTACCCTTTACTCTAGTCTCAACTGTCAAAATTGTTTATGTTGCAAAACCTGTTTGAATATGCTTCTTACAAGCCTTGGCAAATTCTAATATGACCCTTTTCTTTTCTTAATACTTTTAATAATCTATTGGTAGGTACTAACTAAAAAAAAGATAAAGGGGCCCTGTGTTCGTCTAAGACATATCTAATACAGTATACTTATATTAAATTTAACAATTTGAGTTAGACCCATTATGTTATATTTCCCTTGCACTTCTGCTGCTTCAAGTTACCTTTCTGATGCCAAATGTTATGCAGGTAGCAAAGAAGAGGCCTTCTTTGATTCACAAGCCTGGTTAGATTCAGATTGTGATGATGACTTCATGAGCGTTAATGGCGGTAAGATACAGATTTATATTTCAGTGACATCAGTGGGCTATACTATAGCAGACAGAAATTTATACTGTTGATACAGCATTACTTGCATGCCAAAGCTGCATTTTATCCTTCTTTGATTGTGCCTAATGATGTTGCCATGTTTCCTTATTGATTACTGATTATAATGTGAATTCTGTAGGCATGGTAAAAGTGTATTTAAAATTCTATACGAGTGCATTCTTCTAATAGTCGTTGTACATCGATGCAGAGTTTACCCCGTCTCGTGGTAACACTCCACTACATATTTTTACTACAGCTCCACAAGTCAACAAAGCCCTTTTTGAGGACTCGCCCTGGGCGGTTCAATAAAAAATCAACCATCTCCACCTGAGAAGAAAGTGAGTTTATCTGACATTTTTAGTCAGAGTTTTCGAGTTAAACAGGATGCTGATGATGAGCAAAATACATCTGGTAGTTCAAGTGAAACAAATTGTAGCTCCAGCTTGCAAAGCAGCGAACGAACCCCAAATGGAGAGTTCAAGGCTGAGCGAGAGAAATCTTTAACGTCGTTGCAGTGTTGCCTTCCGAATCTGGGCAAGCGGGTAACTTTACTGAAAGAAACAAGATGAGCTTGTCTAATTGGTTACATCAACATGTGTGCCCTACAACTCCCTTTGCTGTTCATATATTTCCTCGAGCCAAAGTTTTTTTGGCAATGATATATAAAGGAGATTTAAGTTGATATTAAAGCTTGTAGAAATTAAATTATGTTATTTCAAGTTCGTCTCCTTTGAGAAAAATGTAATGGTTGTGTATAAAAGGAGCATTATTTAACTTGTTTAACATTATAACAAAATTAAGAAGAGATCTGTTTTCATTCTGCTTTCAAGTTGTAGTAGTAGTAAAAAGTAGAGAAAAGAAGAGTAGGGAGTGTCCGGATAACAAACTATAGTAGAGAGAAATATTGGATATTTGATTTTTAAATACAGATTATAATTCAATTTTTGTAACAAACTTATTAAAATATACTTTGCATATTAATAATAAGAATTAAAAATTGTATGACGTGAAGAAAGTTACAGCAATATCATAGTTCGGCACAAAATACCAACTGATTCGTATTTATTTTATTAGAGCATCTTCAACATTCTCCTAGTTGACACCTAAATATAATATAAAATATTAAGCTCCCAGTATTTTAACACATTTTAAGAGTGTCAATTCCAACAACGCTCATTATATTTTCTCTCTATTTTATTTTTTATTAATATATGGACTCACTATGACAAAAAAGTAGAAAAAGTAATGAATGTTTTGGAGGGAATTAATATCCATGTAGTGACTCCTAAATTAGAGGAGAGAAGAGACTTTTTAGGAGTTATTAGGAATCTCTTGGAGCACTATTTTTTGTTATTCTCTCTAATTTTTTGATTTAAGAGATTGTTTAGAGAGCCTATCAGAGTTGCTCTTATAGTTTGAATGTGAAATATCGAAATCGTTATAAAATAGGAATTCAAATTTAAGAAAATAGATCCACTGGGAATTCAAATTTACTTCACTAGTTTTCTAGAATTTTTTTTCAAGAAAATTGAAAAAACAGAAAACATGTTTAAATTCAATATTTTTCAAAAAGAAAACTGAAAAACGGGAAAACTAGTTTTTCTAAATTATAATTGCATTTTACAAAACTCTGAAAAACATCATTATTTCAGTGTTTTCCAAATTTAGAAAAATGAAAAACACGGTAAACTCAGAGATGTAGACGCACCTTCGATCCTTGATAGCTGCATTAGTTTATATTATTTTATATACTAGCCTTCGACCCTGTTCCTTTTTGTTGTCACCGCTCACCAATCACCATATGTTGTAACATGCTTTATACAGAGTACATACTAGCTTATACCTCCCTGAGTTTTCTTTTAAAAAATAATTTATAATAATTTTATAATTATATTGTTTATTTTTAAAAAATTTATATTTTATTCAATTTTAATATCAAAATATTATATATATTTTAAATTAGTAATTAATATTGATTAATAATCAAATCTTAATCATTTTATTTACAAATAATATTTAAGAATAATTTTAAATTATTTTTGTATTTATGGGAAATCGAACCTTGAACAATTAATTAAATAACATCTAATATTTAGACATTTACTCTTTTACCATGACGACCAAACCACATTAACTCGTTTATTCCAGAATATAATGAATGCCTCAATTTAATGAACAATAATACATATTTATATATGATAAAGAAAATCAACTAGCAATAATTTTAATCACAAAATACTAATATTCCTGCCTATATTTACCTAAATAGACATATTAAAAAATTGGACATTTATGTTATCATTTAAACATGATAAATTTGTATTATTTTAAAAAATATCTATAAGTTTAAGTTAAAATAAAATAATTTATAAATTAATATTATATATATTATACTAATAAAAAAATTAAGAAAACAAATTAGTACTTAAGTTCATGAATTTAAGAAAACAAAAAATTAGTTTGATAATAATATGCTGTTTGGAACATGTTTTCTCAATTTTTAATAGTTTTCTAAGAAATAGAAAAGTTAGAAAATTTCAGAAAATTTAAAAACAGAAAACTGAAAAATATTTCTTGAAGTAAACAGAGAGTTCATATATTTCTTTATTGAGACAGTTGTTTAGTTGTTTATAAAACAAAAAGCACAAAAGAAAAAAAAAAGTAAAGAAAAATAATGTTTCCGCAGCCGGGATTCGAACCCGGAAAATAGATATCAGCTGAACATTGCTACTGCGGATGCTTGTTGGGTAACATAACCAAAAAATATATAATATACTACGTTAGAAATAAAAAAACTACTCCCTCCGTCCCAACCAATTCTTTACACTTTCCTTTTTGGGACGTCCCACCCAATTCTTTACATTACTAAAAATAGTAACTTTTAACAATAAATATATTATTACATCCACTACTTCACTCCACTTTTTCAACACTTTACACTATTACACCCACTACTTCATTTATTTTAACAATAAAATCACTATTACACCCACTATCCTTGGTCTCCGTGCCCGGACCAAATGTAAACATTTGGCCGGGACGGAGGGAGTATTTTGCAATGAGGTTATGCACACATTATGTGTACACGTATTCAATAAAAAAGAAAAAAGAAAAAAAACAAGTGGGAGTGCTTCTCATTAGTCATTCCTGAAAAAAAAGAGGGTAGCTCTTCCTTCAGTGCTCTAAAGTTTCAGTTTCCCCTTCTCCATTTCCACTGTCAATTGGAGTGTTCAACACACACACACACACACACACACACACACACTTTCCCTCTACGACGTTAGTGCTCTATTATTTCCAATGATGAGTCTCCGAGCTTCATCAAAGTTGATTACTTTTCTAGCCTTGGTAGTTATAACATATGCTCATAAATATGCTTTAGCTTCTAGCCGCGGTCTGGTCGAAACAACCAATGATCAAGCTGCCACTGCAGCACCAGCTGGTATATGTTACGCCGCGGAGGTTATGCATGGTTATAAGTGTCAGGAGTTTGATGTATGTCAATTCTAAGAGCTACGTGCTGAAATAATTAAGGACATTATTCATGCATCACTAGATATTATGTTGTGTCGCGTAATTTGCGCTTTTGAGTACGTTTTATGTGCAGGTTACTACAGCTGATGGGTATATTCTGAGTCTGCAAAGATTTCCACAAGGTAAAACTGGAGGAAGTGGAAGTAATAAGCAGCCTGTCTTGCTGCAACACGGGGTTCTTGTGGTAATTAATTAAGCTTATTGAATATTTAACTTTTGTGATCGATATTGATGTACGTGTTGGTGAGAATGGTACGTGACTCTTACTGTTTAAGATAATATGATTGACAATTTAATATTATATCAACAGATCGACAACACACACATGACATGTATAATATGTACCCGTGAACTTTGCCCGTGAAGAGGTTGGCAGATTCTAAAGCCATGTTGTCCATAAAGACTCATATATATATATATATATATATATATATATAT
>QRFB01003339.1:32355-45574 GCA_008931105.1 Oenanthe javanica | reverse complement strand
GATTACAGAGAAGGAAGAGAAAAGAAAAAAAAACAAACAAACAGGGCAGTACGAATGGTTTCGGAAACAGGGGGTGGGATGGGTTTTGGTACATTTAGGATAAGTATATAATTTTTTTTTTAAAACAAAACTTTTAAAACTTATAAAAATATATTTTCTTAAATCATTTTAATAACACGTTTAATCTCTAAATAATTTTAAATAATTCCAAAAATCCGATAAAAATATTTTGGGANATAAAACATATCTCGTAAAATCATTTTAATATCACTTTTAATTTCTAAATAATTTTAAATAATCTCAAAAATCATATAAAATGTTTTTGGGTAAAAATATAAATTTTACTATTTTTAAAACGACTTAAAAATAATAACTTTTCACAATATTTAAATATTTCGAATATTCAAAAATATAAAAATATTAAATTTTGAATACTCAAATAATTTAACTCAAATAAAATTTTCACCCGAAGAAAAATACCAACTCGAGATACTAATCCGATCAGTAAAATAATATGAAAATTTTAAACTGAACTCAGCCCCACTGAACGANATATAAAAATATTAAATTTTGAATACTCAAATAATTTAACTCAAATAAAATTTCACCCGAAGAAAAATACCAACTCGAGATATTAATCCGATCAGTAAAATAATATGAAAATTTTAAACTGAACTCAGCTCCACTGAACGGAAAATAATTACTAAAATAATAATAAAAATATGGAAATGCATCCAACTGGAATAAAATATAAAAATTTTATTCATCCTCTTTTGAGAAAACCAATAAAATATTTAAATAATAAAAATAACTTTTGAAAAAATATCCGGGTTGTCACACGAACCCGTGACTTGTTCTGATACCCAATTATTAGGATCTAAGCGCTGACCATTAGGGGAGAGCGCGGTTCGGCTCGGCTCGGTTTTTGGGTAAAACCAGAACTGCATATCTTCGGTTTTAAAAATTAAAAACCGCAACTGAACCATCGGTTTCGATTTTAAAAAGACCAGTTCGGTTTTTACCGGTTCAGTTTCGGTTAAAAACCGAATAAAGAAAAATGAAAAAGTATATAATTTAAATTATTATATATTTACATTCAAATATTTGAATCACATTCCGCATAATAACACTACAAAAAAAGAAACTATAACAAGTTAAACTTACTGTAACGTGTAAGAAACTTTAATGAATTTATATAAATTTTATATCATCAGAATCATGTCTTCTCATACAAATATTCAAATATGCAACTCTATTAAACTATCGCATTTTTAATTGTGAAGTCAATCGGCATTATATATACTAATCAGGAGATTTTCAACATAATAGTTTACTTTAAACAATGAATCATGAATATGTATTGTGATTTATATTGCTTCATTTATAAGAGAGACAATTCTTGTATACAACTATAACTCAAAATTAATTTTAAATTTTTTTGATAGAGTCTAAATGATGTAGTTTTATATAATTAATTTTAAGAAATTTTCTAAAAATAACGATAGATACCTTTTACCATATATATATATATATAAATTATATATAATAAATTTATTTATTTTAATTATCAATTCGGTTCGGTTTTTTTCGGTTCGATTTTAACCTATAACCGGAACCGGAATCGGAACCGAGGTTCGGTTTTTTATTTTTTGATTTTGGATCGATTTTTATCGGTTTCGACTTTCTTCGATTCGATTTTTATCGGTTTCAGTTCTTATTCGATATTTTGCTCACGCCTACTTATCACTGTGTCAAAAGCAACTACGCAATTTATAACCTTTATATTATAGTAGCCCTCCCTCAATGTTTCGATTTAGAAAGATGTTGCGGCTGCAACAATAATAAAGGCCTTAGCTAGTGATCAGTACTTTTTAAAACCTCAGATGTTATCAAGGATATCATTATACGTATAAAAAATATATGTAAGACACGGCAGAGAATTGGGGGAGAACTCCAGTGATGGTGGTCTGAAATTCTTGAAGTTGTTGAGTAGCAGCAGATGTCTCTTGATAAAGTGAACCGAGTCGAATGAGTTGGGTAACTCGGTGTGTGGACTCGTAGGTAAGGGGGGAGATTCAGCGAGTGAGACCGAGTCAACTCAGAGAAGGAAAAGATGTTGCCAAGAGTTGGGTTCTGCTCGGATATAAGCTTAGTTGGGCGAGTTACTGAGTTAACTCGATAAGTGGTGGTGACCGAGTTGGTGATTATGCGATTCGATGTTTGTGTTTGCTGGAATTTATTACCAAAGTCAGTGCTAGAAGCTCTTTTGATGTTTCGGTTGTCTAAAGTTTCACATGCTGATATTACTTAGAACCAAAGTTGAGTAGCTAAATTAATTTTACCATGTTTTGGTTGCACCGGTTCATCATAGGTTATTATACTCTTTTAATGTTTCGGCTGTCTAAAGTTTCACATACTGATATTACTTAGAACCGAAGTTGAGTAGCTAAATTAACTTTGCCATGTTTTTGTTGCCAAATCAGAGAAATGGTGGTCTATCCAAGCTAATCATCAACAGAAAGGTTTTAATACCTTGTTAAACCTCTGTATATAGTTGTAATATGTCCACAATTATAGTAGCAATGTGAATGATAATTACAATTATCATTGACTATAGTTGTCCATCCAAGATGTTTAAGTTGTCTCCGATTTAAATTCATAATCTCCTTTTAGTCTTTTGAAGCTATAGGCACTTGCAGTTCTTTAGGTTGTTGAATTCAAATTTTGCTAGAATTGATTAGGTGAAGCTCATTTTTCCACTGCCAACAGACAAAACTGTTTTTCTTGATAAATACAAATGTTCTGATCCTTATTGTACTTTTTATATCTAATGTCACACAGTTTTGGGAGTTCAACTGGCCAGTCGGATGATTCCAATATCAATCCTCGATTTGAAGCCAAGAGTAGTCTCTATGTCCTAACATTGCAAGCATGATTTCTCCATCTGTGAAGGCGGATAAATTCTGAATCAACTAAGTCTATGTTCCAATGGTATGTATGGATTTTTTAGATCACGTTGCAATGCTAGCATATCTATCATGTGGTACGCACTACTGCAATCACATGTTTACATAATTAGAACATAATTAAAATGTGCTTCTATGACACATTGTCACATCGTTGTTTTGTGTGGAATCTTATTTGGGATTTACCGATTTCTACAGCCTTTTTTTAATATGCTCAGGTATGGAGTATATCATTCTTGCATGATTTTAAGCTGTATGATCACTTGGATTATTTTTACATTACTCNACTTGGATTATTTTTACACTACTAAAGGACACATGTAATTGCAATCTGTGTATTTCATTTAATTTCAACTCTATGTTTACTACTTTTTGGTTTGCATCCTATTATCTTTTCAACACAAATTATTTCTAGACAGTTTTACTGCATATCTTTATATAGTTGTCTGAGTTCTTACGGAGTAGCTTTACCTAAGGCAGTTTACACCAAAGCTATAATCTGTCATTCCTTGCTGTTTATTGATGCTGCTAACATGGCCAAGGCAGATGATCTTCAAGGTGCAAATATGTCAAGTGAAACAGTAGAATGCAATGTACAGGTATAGTGCTTTTATGAACTATAAGAGTTGTCTGATGTGTTGTTTTCGTACACAGACTTGCAAATAGGATTAACTTGCCAGAGCCGAAAGGTGGACAAATAGTAGAAAACACATGCAACTAATGATAGGATTTGGAGTTCCAAATGCCGGGATCAAAACTGTGCATAGGGAAATCCCATCCGCAGGAAAGGGTAAGTGGTAGAAATTTATGAAGACAAACTTCTATGTCTTGGCCCCAAAAATTAATTTTCTTAATTATTTTTTTTATATTTCTTTCACTTGTCTTTCAATCATTACTTATTTAGTTAGTTGCAAACACCATGTAGGACAAAACCGTGCTATCTGTATTAATAGATGCAATCAACAGTTTGCTCTAAAGCTCCAGCTTCTTTATCTGTCTACACAAGCATGGTCCAAAACTTCTTTCAATAAAATAAATATGTAAAAATTTGAAGTTCCACTATGACAAAATAGTCATTTCTGAACTCAGATTCCATTTTATTTTTCCAACTATCCTATCTCCCACTTTATATCTTGATGGGAATTATTTAGTATTCTCCCTATCCATTTGTTATGCGCCTGATTAGGAATGTCAAATTTATGTTAATTTCATGAACGAGCTCTTGAAGCTTTTAGGTGCAGTCAGTTGTATCAGTGTGTTCCTAACTTGTCTATATCTATGCAGCTGTTTTTTCTTCTATTGCTTATTCCTGTGATGCAACTGAAGTATCTAATAGCTTGCTTTTCATCTAATTATCTTGAATGCTCAGATGAAAAGGTACCACCTGAATTGAAGAAAGCCATTATGCATGCTCGGAATGAAAAGAAACTCACCCAGACTCAACTTGCTCAGGTATTACCCTTTCTCTCTTTAGACTGAATATTTAGTAAATGATGCGGTTGCTACTTCTGAGCAGCGGTTACTTGCTAGCAAGTAAAATTCTTGTAGTACCAATACAATCAGCTTAAGTAACATTCAGACAAATTATCTGTATCGTGTATGTGATGAAGTTTCTGTGGTGGAATATATGTGATCATGGTTTCGGCCTTGCTTAACCCTAATTAGAGTAGTTTTGGAACATATGCGATTGTTGTTTCTGCTTTGCTCTGTTGTTATAGTGATATGTTTTATAGGGCATGTAAATTCTAAAAAGCTAAATAGTTTCTGTTTTGGACTTTTTGGTAAGCTTGTAAATTCGGAAAAGGATCATACAAGCTCTTTATAACCTTGCACAACGTTTTTAATCTTCTTTCGTTACTTAAATCCTTATAAAAATGGCAATAGGAAGAGTGCATATTATAGGAATGTTTGTGCATGATATATGCAGGCCTTCATTGATAGATAATATTATATTATATTGTATATTCTATGCTTTCATGTTTTGATATTTCATAGTTACCTGAAGACTGACTTGTAAATTGTTTGTGTATTTTGAAGGTTCAAACTGAAGAAGAGAAGCTAAAATACCTCGATTTTGTTCAAGTTGCAGCACTCCACACTGGGTTTTGTATGCTTTAAAAGTATGTAGCTGCGTGAAAGAAAATTTAGGTCTCCTAAAGAATGGGGTTCAGACTGTCGAGGGAACTGTGAAGACGCTCCTGTCTATGACAAGTACCATGATGTTCCCAGTGAGCTCCTGAAGTTGGTTGACTGCAAGGTCAGTCATTCTTCTACATAATTTTTTTGGCATCTTCACTATTCACTCTTGCCTCAGTTACTATTTCGAAGGCCAGAGATTAGTAGACTGATTCGCTCCGAGTCTCGTAGCTCTATATCATTTGCTATATATTTGCAGGTTGATGAATCTGTTCACAAGTTGGACAGTCGTGTTCCTACTGCCGTGAAACAGCTATGAAGCCGTGCCTTGCCTGCAGCTCAGAATGCTCCTGCCACTGCTCGGGTTGTGGTTTCTGAAGTAAAGAATATGAATCTGATGGATACTGCCTCAGGGCTTGCCAAAACTGCATATGCCCAGTGTGAGCCTGCTGCTAATGAGATGCCCAGTGTGAGCCTGCTGCTAATGAGATGCCCAGTGTGAGCCTGCTCCCTCTCTTTCCTCGGGTGGCTCAAGTTGTACCAACTGCAGCCTACTGCTCTGAGAAGTACAACGAGACTGTTCAGCGCACAGCAAAGCAAGGCTACAAGGTCTCTTCCCATCTCACATTGGTTCCCACTGAGAAGATTGCTAAAGTGTTTAGCGGAAGCAATGCACAAAGTGATATGGTAGTTTGACTCTGCCACTTGGGATTATCTGCATCAATTGATACATTCTCCCCAAGACCGCAACAATCATTACAAGTCCTGTGCCCGATAGCCAGCATGCAGAGATCTTATATCGGTATCTAACTCATGTCAAATTTTTGCCCCTCCTCAAACATCATTTACTCCTGTAATTCTCTTTTCTGTTCGTGCTACTTATCCTTAATTTGTACGAATAATGTAAATTTCCTTTGACTGGCTCCTGATTTTCTGTTTATGTATACATAATAGATGCATTGGCACCATTTGTTTGCTATGCATATGGTGATGAAGAATATGCTTTTGTTCAGCTTTTTGGTTTTCACCTCAACTTCTGTTGTGTATCTATCGCTCATTTATTTCAGTTAGATGCATGCTGACATGCCTATTTTTATTTTCAAAATCCCAATTTCAGGCCATGGAATCCCAAGGGTCTTGCATTACTTATTTGTTGGGCCGTAGTTGCTATTTCTCACAGAATGCTTGGCTGCGATAGAAAAGGTAAACTTGTACATGTGACTAGGTACAAATTAATTACCGGATATCTTTTAACCCAAGTTTATGAAACCGATACATCTATATTGATACGAATGACTAAATTTTGTAGATATAAGTGTTTGGCAAACCCTGACTTCATGTGACTATGAATTTTCAGCTATTGTAATTAATTTAGGCCTATTTATATATCCCAATACCATAATTTGGGTCAAACTTGTGAATTGTCTTGCTTGCGTATTCCTGCATCTTGAATTCTTGATCAATGAAGGTAATTTATTATTGTGATGTTAGCAGTGTTCACATAAACTTTTGCACGAAGAATGGTGAGGTGGTTTCANTTGGGTCAAACTTGTGAATTGTCTTGCTTGCGTATTCCAGCATCTTGAATTCTTGATCAATGAAGGTAATTTATTATTGTGATGTTAGTAGTGTTCACATAAACTTTTGCACGAAGGATGGTGAGGTGGTTTCTTAGTCGTTTGAAAAGAAGTTATTCTTTTTGCACAACTGGCTATGTTTAACTTTGTTTTATGTTATAATTAGACCCTAAATTAACTTAACTTACAAATCAAGGCAATATATGCCACGAATTATACAAATATATCAAATGTCTTGGACTTGTACCAAATCCTTTATGCTAAAAAGGCATTATAAATTTGTATACCATATCTTTGCACGGGTTTAGGAAAGGAAACAAGAAGATTTTCACTATGCTCAAGTCTATGCTCAAGTGCATGATGTAAATGAGGCATGCTTGTGAGTTTCTACACCTGTATTATATACCTGTATTATATTGGAGGAAACTCATGAAATATTTGCAGAGTATCCATGTATGTAGCCGAGAGTCGGTATTTAAGTACATGCTCGTGTCTTGCGTGGGGTCAGCATGAATAAAATTAGTGGACCATAAAACAAATTCTTGTGTTATTGATTCGTGATAACCCTGAATATGAATAATAAAATATTATTATTCTAATTCTAATATAAATCTATTGTTCTTTCACTTCTTTATGGAATTTTTATGACATATTCAGTTATTATTATTATTATTATTATTTTATCACCTTGCAATTTTTGAAGCCGAGTTTTATAATATTGGTAGACCATAAAACAAACCCTTTATGATTATCGATTCACATGACTCCCAGTATTTAGATACACTTGACAGGTGCTATGGGAGCAGAGTTTGATTTCATCTCTCAGTTGTGTAGAAGGGTGGGGTGAGTAATTAAGTATTAGGTTATGCACATGGTGAAATGGTAGCAACGGCTTGAATAAATACAAAACTTGCAATTCTATATCTTACTGAGGACCTGAGTATCCTAATTATAAATTTAAGGTATTGCCATTTGACCTTCTCCCTTGCATAAAACTGAATATGCTTGAGGTAAGA
This sequence comes from Oenanthe javanica, assembly GCA_008931105.1. NCBI lineage: Eukaryota > Viridiplantae > Streptophyta > Magnoliopsida > Apiales > Apiaceae > Oenanthe > Oenanthe javanica. The sequence goes on along the minus strand of QRFB01003339.1, from coordinate 37,879 downwards.
ATTTCAGTGGAAGTCATAGTCTTATTTACTTCTAAATATGTTTTTTAGTAGAATGTAATCATTCCCCATGATCATTACTATTCAAAGCTTTGGACATGAGCATATAGTTGAAAATATCTCAGCAGTAACTTTATTTATATTTTGTTAATCCATGAGGATAATTAGAAATTATGATGAGATCGGGGTGGTTTGGTCGTCCTTTAGAAATATCATGAGAACCATTTACACCATTCATTTTCCTTGGTCAATTTTGTTTTCTTTATAAGCAGAGTTGATTTCTAGAGACACATTTATTTGTTTTAGTTAGTGCACTGAGAAGGCGAATTGTACATATGTATATTATAATTGCGCAGTATTTTCAGAACAGATTACTATTACCATGTTTTTTAGTAAATGTCATTCATTGGTATAGATAATAGTGGCTGCTTCCTGTAGAAAACCTTATGGTATTAGTATTAGTAGTAAGGGTAGTACAGTCATTTCAGTGGTAACTGGTAAGGCTATATATAGTTAGACTTGTTTGTATTTTCAGATTATGATTGAAATATATGAAAATGGAACTTTGTTCCACCACTCTTTCTCTCTCTATAACTGATTCTCTCTTTCTCTCTCCAGGGTTTCTATCTCTAATCTTTCTAATCTCTCTATCTTTGTCTCTCTCTGCTAAATCTCTCTCTTTTCTGCCCTTATCTCTCTTTACTTGTTAATTTTGAGAATATAACTAGAAAACATCAAAAACAGTCTAAACTCACTAATTCCTAACACAATGACACACATAATATAAAATTTAACATATGTTTTGCTTACATATGTGCTGTTTTTTAGATAATCATACTTTATTCTTGTGTAAGTTGTTTTAAAAAAATTTAATAATAGTGTCCTAACAACACCTCGTCACTCAATGGGAATATATTATTGACAAAAAGGTTTATAGGGGATGTAATTAAATATGCATCCCCTATGGTGCTCACAAATATCAAGTGCATTTTACTTCATTTCTTGAATAGGTACATAATAAAACCTTATCACCATTGCAGAGAGCTCGTGTGTTTAGAGCTCTGGGCAGTTGCAGCAGGAGCTACAATTCTGTTTGTAGGCAGGTTTTGTATAAGCTGACAAATGTAGAAGTGCTCAAGGAGTGTAGGAAAATAATTAATTTCAAATTATTGTGCTATGAGGCTGTATCATTTGAATTTTATTGTGAATTCTGTCGCCTTGAAAGCAAACATTTATGTTTCTGATTTTGCACATCTATATTGTATTACAGGTAGAGCCTTTACAGAGACTAGCTGCATTTTAGGTGGAGTAATATTCTTAAAAGATCATGGTATGATGGCTCTTAGTTTACTTGGCGTTTTCTATTTCTGCTGAATTTGTTATTCTAAGGTAACTTTAATAGATTGCAGGACTCTAAAATCAAATTTCAATAGCTGGTCGGGAGTCTTGGAAATCATATGCACTTGAGCTACATTGTGTCCTATATATCTAAATTAATAATGTAGCAGTAGTGATGTATTCAGATACGTATAACCCTTGTGTGACAAATCTTGCTAATGCCAGAACCTGTTAATGAAATTCTCTGAGTCTCTCGAGCTGTTATGGTAGAATAAGAAGAGGACATCTGTTAACCATGATTTTGATTGATGATTATGATTAAAAAAACTAGCTACTTTGTGATAATGAGTGCCACAAATAATATTAACATTTTACTCTTGAATCTGGAAAAAAAATAGCCGAATGCCACCTTTCTTGCACATTTTATTTAACGATCAGTAGTGGAAAACAAACATATATTGAAGCTTGCCTATTTGGTTTCAGAGTGTTGGAATGTGGACTAGAAGTCACTACACAAGATTTGCAGAAGATATACGGTACACGGGAAGAGTGTCCATGTAGTTGAGATGGTGACCAAAAGCAAAGTCTGGGTGCAAACTATAATTATTGTTGTTTCTAAGAAAATTCATATTTCCTATCCAATGGAGCACTAACCTAGCTGAAAAGAACAAGGGGAATATCAGATAAACAATGAGTGAGGAAGTTGAGCTTGTAGACGTTGAGAAAATAACAGAAGCTAAAGAAGCTAGTGAAATGAAACCAAACAATCTGAAGGCATGGTGAATAAGTGTTGCAGAAGTTGAAGAAATACGAGTTGAGACAAAATATTGTTCTGCATCGCATCCTAAGCAGAAAATAAGGAGACTTGCGATAGCTATCGCCATGGCTTTCGGGTGGTCTTGGAATGGAGAATTGGCTTGGTACTTGAGTTGCAAGGCCGTTAGGAGCACAGAAACAGTTACTCCAAAAATGCCAACAATAGCATGGTTACCATTTTCTGGTGCTGGTGAGTGTGTTATGTTGATGACTGCAATATTAAATTGTGTAGAACAGTTATTAGTTGTGAATTGGTGTGAAGGAGAAGACATCAGAGAATTTAGGAGAATAAATTTAATGAAAGAAAGAGAATATGGTTTGTATGAATTATGAAGTACCAAGAGCTTTCTATTTCTTTATATAGATTAAAAATTTGGGTTGCGTCATCACCCGTTTCAAAAATACATATTATGGAATGGGTTGCGTTATCACTCACATGAACGTATTTCCATCTTGTGGACATCGACTTTGTACAACTGTTTTAAACATATAGATTATGGAATCGGGGTTGAGTCGTAAGTGCTATAAAACGTCATCCACCTTTTACAACTTTTTCAACATATTGTTTACGGATTAGATTGCATCAACCACCTATAAATATTTTTAAAAATCAAAAATAAATATTTTAACCTCGTTTAACAATTAACGGTTAACTGTAGCAGATTGAATTAGTTGTTTCTACTAGCGGATTGAATTAACTGTTTTAACTAACTAATTAAATTAGTTATTTTAAATACCGGATATTTTGAATGAAATTATTTTGTATATAGTTGTTAGAATTAGTTGTTTATATTTTAACTATAAACATGACAATCTTCTAATTAAAAAATCTCTTTCAACTAGTTTTTTTTATAATTAGCGGATAAAGTCCAATCGATTATTTCAATTCGCTAACTATCAAACACCGATATTAGATTATTTATTTAGTCAAACCTCTAATTTGGTTTAATCTTCTATTTTTTTCCTCAAATCTCTAATTTCCAAAAAAGACCTTTAACTTTTTAAGAGCAACTCAATAAACTCTTCGTATATCTTCGTTAGTCAAATTTTGGGGAGTTTGAAACAAAAATCATCTCCAACGCATTCCTAATCGCTCTCTAAAATTTAAGAGTTTTAAAATTCTTCTCAATAGTGTGGAGCCTAATTTCCTTCCTCGTCTAATTTTATATTAGTAATATAACTTTCTCTCTTATATGATATTTCCGTACTTCTCCATGTACTCTTCAGAGAATGCATTGATGATGTGAATACTACTATATATTTATAACTTTCTCTCTTATATGATAGTTCCGTACTTCTCCGTGTACTCCTAGAGAATGCATTGATGATGTGAATACTATTATATATTTAAATAATAAAATATAGATAGAGAGTGAGATTAAGGAGTCGTGTTGGAGAAATTATATGTTTTTGCATCTTAAAAAGCTAAGAGGTAATATATTTATGTTATTTTTAGAGATAAATTTAGGAGATTGTCGGTGATGCTCTAACTTAGCAGAAGTCGAAGACAAACGAATTGAGACAAAACACTGACCTCTCACAAGTCTTTCAATAATTAATATGAAAATTATGACTATGAGACGTATTCATTATATATATAATAGAAGGGAATCCTTTCCTTTCCATCTATTTTTTTAAATATTTTTACGGGTTTAATATCAAAGTGGTCACTGAAGTCGAGACCTAATATTACTTTTATCATTGATCTCAACAACATATCATTGGAGTCATTTAATTTTTTATAAATATCATATTGATAACTCTAAATACGTATTTGAGAATTGATAATGTCATTTTTTCGAGTTCTACATATTTGATTTACATGCTATAATAACCAAACAAAAACTTATAAATTCTAGTATTTTTGGTAATATTTTCAAAATTTATGAAATTATTTTACTATTTTTTATTAATTTTATAATTGTTTTCTTTTGATTTATTATTTTAAAAATAATTAAACACCGTAAAACTCATTTTATTTACAAAATATAATCCATGAATATAAATTTATACATATTATGATTTTTAATAATTTATTCAAATTTTAGTAATTAAAAAATATTTATACATATTTTTTAATTTAAAGGTTACTAATATGATATTTATACCAATTTAAGTGATGAAAATGATACCCCGTTAAAATTGATAACAAAAATAATACTATTATACTTCCATTTCAATAATTACTTTGATATTTAACCCATATTTTTACACACTACTGGTGTGCAGCCTTTCTCGGTACAACGTTCTTATCTAACACTGATAGGGAAAAATATGAAAAAAGAACGGAACCCTGATTTACACTACTTGAATGCATGACTCCTTACATTAATCTTTCATGGATTTTGGTGGCCAAACAACTTCATATATCTTGTTAATAAATAACGAAATGTCTAAATGTTCTATTTAAGGTAACCGAGGTCGTTTATATTTAACATAGTTATTTGGTTCATAAAAATATAGGAAGTGAAAATTATTATGGAAGTTAAATACTTATATGATGTAAGAAATAGCTCACCGAGCCCCCTTGATTATTCAAGCTTTCCATATCAATTACTCGCAAAATTAGAAAGACAGGTTATTTCAATGGCCCTAGTGTTTTAAAAATAAAAAAAATTCTAGAGGCCCTCAAATTTACTAGTAAAATTTATTTTTGTACTTTTTTCCTATTTTTTTATTATTCAGTATGAGAAAGAAGCAAAATGAATAGCAATACATGCTTTTTGACTTGAAAAATTAATTAATAATGAATATACACAATTTATCACTTGTTTTGTTAAAACTAGTATTTTATGTGTGATAAAAATTAATTAGTTAATTTGATTTGATCCAAGAATATTAATTGTAAATTATATCAAATCTAAATCTCATTCTTTTTAAAAACAAAATAAATAGTACGCATATTTCATTATCAAGTTTTTTATTCTTGGTTTAAAACTTCAGTACTACAACTTAACTAAAACAAGTTTTGTGTGTCAACGAAAAAATTAAAATTTAATATATTCAATACCTTGAAAATTTTAATTTACAAGAAAGTGTTATATGAGACTTAGTAGTATAAATTAAGAGAATAAAAAGTATTATATATATATATAGGGTAACACTCTGCCGTAAACTTTTTAGCGTAAGAACCGTGAAAACTTTTATTAAATTCTGCAGAATCATAATAAAAAATGGAAAAAAAATAGTGTAGAACCATAATTTTATTTACAAAACTATAATAAAAGGTTTATTTAAACAATTTTTTTGTATTTTTTATTATGGTTCTGCAAAATTTAATGAAAGTTTTCACAATTCTCACGTTAAAAATTTTCCACCTAAAATATATATATATATATATATATATATATATATATATATATATATATATATA
>QRFB01003339.1:0-32308 GCA_008931105.1 Oenanthe javanica | reverse complement strand
CAAATCCATATATATATATAATAAGAAAATAAAATTTGAGACCCTAAATAGGTAGGAGGCCCGGGATAGTGCCTATGTCGGATGCCCCTAAAGCCGGCTGATTATATATCTAATAAAAACTTAACATTTTTAAGAGATCCTATGAAAAATAAAGAATTATACCAAACAATGTATGGAAAGTTGATATGTAGGAATTACAAAATCCACCATGTTAAACAAATGAAATTATATTATTTCCTAGGAACGTTAATATTAACGGGAAATATTATTTATTACGGGAAGTTAATTCCTACATTATACCAAACGACCTCTAATAATTAGGAGTAACGATCTCTCCGACGCATAAATGGTTGAGAGTTCACATTATCATCGTGTTTGGTAAATTTGAGTCCACCGCGAAGACAATCATAAACCGCTCTACCGTAATTTTTAGCGAATTACCCCGATTTAAGTTTAATAGTATATCCCAATACGGACGACCATACTTGTTCAATTTTTTTGGTAATATTTGACGTTTCACTTTTTAATACACATTTTTAAGATTTTTGACTACATAGTTAGTATTATTATTTTTAAAATTTCTTTTTTATGAATAAAAATTTTAATGTAATATTTTTATTCAAAAAAGGAAATTTTAAAAATAATAATTTTAATTATGCAGTCAAAATTTCAAAAAATATGTGCTAAAAAGTATTAAAGGGAGGGAGTAACAACATTTGTATGACAAGGGAACTAAATTAATATTTATTTAGGCATGTCCATTGTGTACAACTAAAAAGGAGTTGATCAAGGATACATAGAAACAAAGTTATGGACATGATCTCATTTGGTGAAGCAGAAAATTACTTCTTTCCAGTAACTTAATTATACAAGATGAGATATTTTCTAATTCTGGTGCAGCTACGGAAGAAATGGCAAATATGATTAGTTGTTGAGAGAGTTTTTTTATGTAATTATACAAAAAATTCACTTTAGACATGATTAATACAAAAAATGGCAAATGTGAATGGTCATTTATTCGTCGAGAAGGAAATAAAGTGGCTTGTGAACTATATGCTTGGGCTGTGCGAGAGAATTAATGTCACACGTTTGTGGATGAGCTCCCCAGGGTGGTTGAAGAAACTGTTATTTCTGATTTAGTTCCTTTGTAGCTTTCTTATGTGAGCTTCTTTACTGGTGAAAAATAAACTTTCTTCCCAGCATCTTAATTTATATAAACAAGATGAGATTTTTTTTGAATTTTGGTGCACTTATTTTTTCTCCGTAAAGATAAACCTTATGATCGAGCTTTCTCGACTTTTGTTTCCAACGACAACTCATTTTCTTGTGAAAATTATAGTCCGCTTTGAATCAAAATATTTAAGTGTTAAAATGTTAAATAATATGGTGGGTTCTCTAATACCTCATTATTTCGGGAGTATGATTAGTTCATGAGATTGGAATATACACGAAATGGCAAATATGGTTAGTTCCTGATTAGTTTTTACATGTAATAATACAAAAAAAACTCACTTTACACATGATTTAAAAAAATTAGCTGTGTAAACCAGGGATAGAGGGAGAGGTGGGCATGGGAGGACCATACCACAACTCAGGAGCATGAATGTAATTAGAGTAAAATTAGTTATGTATTCTTTTTAATACCCGACAATTTCATACATAACACAAAAACACGAAATGATAATCTAGTGTTTGTGTTAACTTTAAGTACACGAATATGTAGGTACATAATCCGAATCAATGTCATGTTTAAATTTGCTCTTCTAACGTACAGGCATCACATGGAAGTACATGAACTAACATCACCTGAAAGTCATGAAGCATGTAACTATGTACCTATTGTAAACCGATCTTATTAATAAAAAATAAAAATATTTATACATTAATAGTATATACAACATAAGTCGTTCGAAATATTTTCGCCCTCACAACTATTATATCCCAAGTCTGTACCTAATTTTAACCGTCTGGTTACGTATTTAACCGATTCAAAGTGTTTGACATGTACTTAAGCGTGTTAAATGGAAATACACGTGAACCCTACAAGAGGCTACCACTAACATTTGCTTCAATTTATTTTAGAACACCCCAAACACCATCGGACCTTTTTTTATTTATCTATTTTCTTCCTCCCAAGATATGTACTTAGAAGGCTTTGATTCTATGTGTGACCACTACACAAGATATGCAGAAGCTATATGGTTGTCAACATTGTTATTAGAAACAGAGTGTGGGTGTAAATTATGAAAATTGTAAGCTCCTCTGTTACCATGCAAATTCCTGTTTTGGATCCAATGGAGCACGAACCTAGCTGAAAAGAACCAGGGAAAAATCAGATAAACAATGAGAGACGGAATTGAGCTTTTGGGGGTCAAAAAAATGACAGAGGCTAAAGATGCTAGTGAAACGAAACCAAGGCAAGTGGAAAGAAAGTATTGTTTCATATCGCATCCCAGGCAGAAAATAAGGAGACTTGCTATAGCGATGGTTGTGGCTTTAGGGCGATCTTGGAATGGAGACTCAGTCTTCGCTTGGTACTTGAGTTGCAAGGCAGTGAGGGGGACAGAAACAGCTATGGGTGCCAGCAAGGCAGTGAGGGGGACAGAAATAGCTTTGGGTGCCAGCAAAAGTATGTTTGCCAATTTCTGGTGCTCTAAAGGGTGCTATGTTGAAAAATGCAACATTTACTTTGTAGGACAGTTATTAACTATGAATGTGTGGGAAGGAGAAGTCATCGGAGAATTATACTAAACAGTGGGAAGCTGCTCTTCTGCAGTTTATGGAATACCAAACAGCTTTCCATCCTTTTATATAGGTTTTGCATTGGAATGTCAAGAAGATGTTAGCTTAATTATTTTAGTTTTGGTGGTGCATTGTGCAAAAGTACACTCCTAGTCACCCAAAGCTTGAGAAGCCACAGTGACTCCGCAAAAGTTTCAGTGCACTGGCGGGAAATGTCTGTTTTTCTTTTGTCCTTTTGTTTTTTATCGTGCACCTAAGATATGGTTCACATTTATATTTTTTTAACTTACAAAAACGTTTAAAGCTAAGGCACTTGGTGAATATATCAGCAAGTCGATCCCTGGTTGAGATGAATTTCACGTGCAACTGTTGCGACGCTTTCTCTTACAAAATAGTCGATCTGTTTGTGTTATGTTTGAACATGAAAAACATAATTAACTTGAGATTATGTTAAAATATAATATAAGATCCATTTGGGGACTTCCTCTAACACCTTAAGATACCATGTTGATGTGTTCTTTCTAAAAGATATTATGAATTTAAATATGGGTTACTAAACCGATTTTTAACAGTCCAGCTATCTATCTATTTAAACTATTCAAAGTGTTTGATATGCACTTAACTGTGTTAATGCAAATAGACGTGGACCTTTTTTATTTACTATCTGTTTTCCTCCTCCCAAATTTAGTACCTATAAGGCTTTGATTTAACGTGTGACGAAGTCACTACAGAAGATATGCAGAAGCTATATGGTTCACTGGAAGAGTGTCTATGTCGTCAATATTGCTAATGGAAGCAAAGTGTGGGTGTAAATTATGAAAATTGTAGGCTCCTCTGTTTCCATGTGAGTTCCTGCTTTGGATCCAATGGAGCACGAACCTCACCGAAAAGAACCAGGGGAAAATCAGATAAACAATAAGACGCTGAACTGAGCTTGTGGGTGTCGAGAAAATAACAGAAGCTAAAGAAGCTAGTGAAATGAAACCAAGCAATCTGAGGATATGATGAAGTACTGTTGCCAAAGTTGAAGAACGCCGAGTGGAGTTAATGTATTGTTCCACATCGCATCCCAAGCAGAAAATAAGGACACTTGCTATAGCGATAGCCATGGCTTTTGGATGATCTTGAAATGGAGAGTCCGTCGTTGCCTGGTACTTGAGTTGCAAGGCGGTTAGGAGGACAGAAACAGCTATGCCGAAAATGCCAACAACAGATAGGTTACCATCTTCTGGTGCTGGCAACGGTGCTATGTTGATAACTACGAATTAAGTTGTGTAGGACAATTATTGACTACCAATTGGTTTGAGTAAAAAAACATCTCAAAATTATGAACATAAAATCTGTGAAAGAAATATAACATGCATGCAGTGTACAAAGCCTTTTCTTTTATATTAGTACTAGAAACAATAAAGTGACAAATGCAAATTAAAAAAGGAGGCAGTTTCTAGCTTGTTCTTCCTTTGGACAATGCCAAAAAAACACACTCCAATGATTCCATAGTTTCCATCGCAAAATATATAAAAAAGAGCGAGACTTTTAAGGTGTTTGAGGACGATAGAGATGGTTTGATTGTTGGGTATAAATTATATTACATAGCAATAATAGTGAAATTATATAAACAATTAACAAAAACAGGCATATTAAATTAATTAACAAAACAAAGCGGTAGAAACACGATATATAAATCAGTAACTGTAAAAACGAGAAAAAATATAGAAAACTTAGCTCTAACAGAAACTTTGTGCATACACTGATAGAACTAATAGAACAGCTGAGTCGCCAAACCTTACTAGAAGTCTGTTCTTAAATAGATTATTGCCCAGCTTATGCTGTGATAAGTTGCAGCAATATCACTTCCAGGATAAAACAACACAGATCAATCCGCCCACAGAAATGGAAGATCAATAGCGACTAGCACCTCAGTTCGTCCAAAAAATCTATACACTTTTTATATATGCGAGGTAAGAGAAAAAGACACAACTCAATTTGTCCGACAACCTACAAGCAAGAGGCACACCTCAACCAGATGTGCAAAGAAAAGGGTTTTATTTGTTACGTATATTATTCAGATTAAGTAATATTAATATTACAATATATATTTAGAGTCTGATTGTTGAAATAATCCTTACTCAATATAATTTTTTTTTTGCTAAGTACTTACTCAATATATTTAATATTAATATTAAATTATCAATATAAATAAATCAAATAAATTTGTACTTAAAAGATAGAATTCTCAATAGCACATTGTCACATAAGAATTCCACTTATAATAGTAGTTGTAAACAACATTAACACAAGATGCTATATAAACTCGTTATCTTTACTTTACTAATTCAATGTGGGACAAACCCACATAACTCATTTCAAGCAAATAACTTCAACTCAATTTATTTATGGATTCCACTAAGAAAATGTCTTAGATCAAAATATGAAAGTTTATGTCCTCATAGCAAGGAACAACTTCCATTAGTTAGTTTCCGGAAATTACATCAAGAACATATATATAATATGCTTCAAATTTCCATTTTCTAACATTCCCTCACAAATCCATATAGAAATGCATATCAGTTCTCATCATGACTTATTTTTCAGAGTTGATACCCTTCCGGTTTTGAACCCTCCTAAGTCTCCTACTTCAATAGCTACCGGATATAGATGGAATGTTTCACCTTGAATCTTTATCCGTTTGGTACAACCACGCTTCATAGACAACAACAAATCAAAGACTATGGTGCTGATCTACGGCTTTGAGATGTTAATGGTCATGTCTCGATCCTGTTCGTCGAATGCTTCAAGGAATAACCCTATCCTCTAATTGCGACCACACAATAACATTCGTTTAGCTGGGCATCTCCAAAGATGTACTAACAACATCTCGTCTCACGACTTAACCCCATTCAGAGTTCTTAGAACTCTTACTAACTAGCAATTACAGTACCTCTTGAGGTTTACAGGGGAAAGACTCGGATACGTGAGTATCTAGATATATGTAGTAGAGGTACTACTGAATCACCCTCACAAATTGTTATTACCACATTGAATACACCTCAAGGGATCTCCTCTCAAGTGTATTAGGTTCCCGCTGTTGATGACTCAAAATGGGTTGTCAGTCTCATCCCTAACCTCAACTTAAGGACAACAACATGCTTAAATCCCTTAGTCAAAGGATCAACCATGTTATCTTGAGTTCCAATAAACTCAATAGCAATGATTCTATCAGACACCAAACCCCTTATAGACTTTAGTCTAACTTGGATGTGTCTTTTTGTTTTCACATTATACTTCTTACTGTTTATCTTGTCGATAGTTGTATGACTATCACAATGAATAACAAGAGCAGGAAGTTGTTGGTTTAGTACATGAATCACAGACATAAATTCATGCGACGATTCAGCCTCCATCCCCATGGCATCTAATGCACATAACTCAACCTCAAAAGTAGACCGAGTTACAATAGTCTGTCTAGTAGACTTTCAGGATATTGCTCCACTCGTAAGGGTAAACACGTATCTAGTCACTCCATTAGAACAGATTTCTTAGCTATCCAACTTGCATCACTATATCCCTCTAGCACTCCAGGAAACCTCCTGTAATGCAAACCAAGGTAGATGGTGCCTTTTAGATATCTAAGCACTCTATCAAGAGCATCCCAATGAGTCTTGTTTGGACAGCTTGTATATCTAGCTAACTTAGACACAGAAAATGAAATATCTGGTCTAGTACCATTAGCAAGATATTGCAAACTCCCAATAATCTGAGAATATCTTAACTGAGACACAGGAACTCATGACTTATTCTTGACAAACGCAACTTTTGAATCATATAGTGTTCTTGCGATTCTACAATTTGAATAACCATACTTCTCAAGTATAGATTTCTCTATATAATGAGATTGTGACAAGGTTATTCCATCANGTGCTCGCGATTCTACAATTTGAATAACCATACTTCTCAAGTATAGATTTCTCTATATAATGAGATTGTGACAAGGTTATTCCATCAGCTGACTGAGTCAGTTTGATACCAAGAATTACGTCAGCCTCACCCATATCTTTCATTTAAAAGTGCCTTTTCAAGAAACTTTTTGTCTCATTAATAATCTCAATATTGGTTCCAAACAACAATATGTCATCCACATACATGCACAAAATCACTTTTCCATTTCATTTAACCTTATAGTAGACACACTTGTCACTTTTATTAACCACAAAATCCAAAGTCAAAATAGTTTCATCAAACTTTTTGTGACAGTTTCTAGGAGCTTGTTTCAAGCCATAGATAGACTTGACTAACTTACAAACTTTGCTTTCATTGCCAGAAGCAACAAATCCCTCAGGTTGATCCATATAAATCTCTTCTTCAAGATCACCATGAAGAAAAGCTGTCTTTACATCCATTTGATGGATGATAAGACCATGTACGGAAGCCAATGCTATAAGCATTCGAATTGTTGTCATTCTTGCAACAGGAGAGTATGTATCAAAATAGTCAATGCCTTCCATTTGCCTAAAACCCTTAGCTACCAGCCTAGCCTTATACTTATCTATTGAGCCATCCGGGTTCATTTTTCTTTTGAAAATCCACTTACATCCTATAGTAGTACACCCAGAAGGGAGATCAACCAACTCCCATGTTCCATTAGAAATAATAGAGTTGATCTCACTCTTTACATCGCCTTTCCAATGCCTTGACTTTGAAGAGTCTATGGCCTGCCGAAAAGTTAAAGGTTCGTTCTCAACATTGTAAGTGATAAAATCACTTCCAAAGTTCTTAACCACCTTTGCACGCATACTTCTTCTAGGTTCCTCTACTTCGTTAGGAGTAGAGCTACTAGCAGGATCCACCCCCACATTTGTCATCCTTTCCACATGATCAGGAATGGAACTCGATGTGCGAGTGAGATCATCATCAGAAATACCCTGAGGTATACCAGTCTTCATAGGGAACACATTCTCAAAGAATGTTGCATCACGAAACTCAACTCTAGTGTTTGCCACTATACCATCTATGTCAGATTTTAACACTAAAAATCTCATAGCGGTAGTGGTTTAAATATAGCTCAGAAAGATGCAATCAATAGTTTTTGGCCCCAGTTTCTTTCTCTTGTGTTCAGGGACAAGTATTTTTGCAAGGCAGCCCCACACACGAAGATACTTTAAACTAATCTTTTTGCCTTTTTATAATTCATAATGTGTCTTGTCCATATGTTTTAGAGGGACCCTATTCAGCATATGGCAAGTCATATTCAGAACCTCTCCCCACATGTACTTAGGCAATCCAAAATTAATAAGCATATTGTTAATCATATCTTTAAATGTTCTATTCTTTCGTTCTGCCACCCCATTAGACTCAAGATTGTATGGTGGAGTCACCTCATGAACTATACCATTGCTTTTGCGAAATTCATTAAATGAGGTATCCGTATACTCTCCACCTCTATCAGATCTCAAGCGTTTAAGCACTTTACCAGTTTGTGTTTCAGCTTCATTTTTATACATAATGAATTTATCAAGTGCTTCATCTTTATGTTTAAGCAAATAAACATGGCAATATCTATTATAATCATCAATAAAGGTAATGAAATATCTTTTATTATCCTTAGTCACAATGCCACTAAATTCACATATGTCTGTGTGTACTAATTCTAATACTTCTAAATCCCTAACAACATTATGAAAGGGTTTCCTAATTTGTTTAGCAGTCACACATACTTGACATTAAGATTTCTTTTCAATGGCATACTTTGGAATCGACTCTAAATTCATCATATTCTTTAGAGCATCAATATTTAGATGACCAAGACGTGAGTGTCATAAATTGGATGGTTCAACACAATTAACAGAAGGAACAACATTATCATTAATAAAACTGCCCAAAACAGGCTCCACGTTTATTAAAAACAATTCATCAGACAAGTAACATTTGCTAAAAAATACACTAGTATGTGTAATGACTACTTTATTACACTTCAAAGAAAGTTTGAAACCATTTCTAACTAAACAACTTTCACTTATATTATTTCTACAAATGTCAAGAACATGATGCACTCTAGTAAGGGATAGAACACGCCTAGAAGTAAATTTCAGGTCCACGTTTCCTACTCCAAGTACTTGAGCAGCACTAGCATTCCCCATCATCACTATCATGCCTTGGATCTGTTGATAAAATAAAAATAGAGTAATATCAGTACAAATATGTACATTAGCTCCAGTATCAATCAACCATTCATTTGACAGATAAGTAGAAAGTAGTGTAGTGTTATAGGTAATATACCCGTTATTGGTTTCAGAAGCAATAGTCTCACCAACCACCATGTTAACCACTGAACCACTAGTGGTTCCAAGCATAGTATTAGCTTGTGCTATCACATCAGATTTCTTCTCTTTCTTTACAGGACAGTCCTTACTCCAATGACCAACCTGTCCACTAGACCAACATGATTTGTTTGCCTTTGGTTTCTTAGCATTATTCTTGTCATTTTTAGACTTAGTGTTTTCCTTCTTAGTGACAGACTTTCTTTTCTGTCCGACAGTCACTACGTTCACCTTCAAACTCCCATGTTCTGCAGACATCACATGTCCTTGTTTGGACTTGTGTTGTTCCTGCACAGAGATGTCCAACATCAGGTTAATCCATGTGATATCTCTTTTCTGTCTTTTCAGGGAGAGAACAAACTCTTCCCAGGACTTCGGGAGCTTTTCAATCATAGACATAACTTGAAACTTCTCAGGAAAGTCCATTCTGGACTCCTTCAAAGCATGTACCAACATCTCAAACTCATACACCTGCTCAGTCATGGATTTTTATCCACCAGCTTGAAATCAAGGAACCTTGCCACACTATACTTTTTCAGACCCTGAGAGTCAGTATTGTGGGTTTGGTCCAGTTTCTCCTATAAGAGTTTAGCAGTGAAGGCATCCGATGAATAAATATCGAACAAAGTGTTCGCTAAAGCTGCCAAAATGGCAGCCCTTGCCACTCCATCCTTTTTAGCCCCCAAAGCATAAACCTTAATAGGGTCAACCTGCTCTTGATTCATAATAAGAGGATTATACTACACCACCGACCATAGACCCTTAATCGTTAACCACAACTTCATCTTTTTCTGCCAGCGAGAAAAGCCAGCACCACCGCTGAACTTATCAGGCATACTAGACAGATCAATAAGCTGTGGGAGTTTCAGTTTCGTTAACCATCTTGTTAATTACAGTATATAACACCAATAGACCCAGAACCTGAACACCAACAATAGAAGTTTCAGTTTCGTTAACCATCTTGTTAATTACAGTATATAACAAATAATCTCTTCAAGATTGTTGGGTATAAATTATACTATACAGCAATAATAGGGTAGTTATATAAACAATTAATAAGAACAAACAGATTAAATCAATTAATAAAATAAAGCACGAAGGTAGAAACACGATATATAAATCAGTAATTGTAAAATGAGAGAAAAGATAGAAAACTTAGCTCTAACAAAAATTTTGTGCATACACTGATAGAACCAATAGAACAGCTGGGTCGCCAAATCTTGCTAGAAGTTTTGACTGTTCTTAAAGAGATTATTGCCCCACTTACGTTGTGATAGGTTGCAGTAATATCGCTTTTAAGATAAAATAACACAGATCAATCCGCCCACAGAAACGGCAAGGATCAACATTCAACAGCGACTAGCACCGCAGTTCGTCCAAAAAATCTATGCACTTTTAATATGTGCGAGGTAGGAGAAAGATGCACACCTCAATTTGCACGACAACCTATGCAATTTCTTTTTTAACTATGCAAGGTACAAGAAAGAGGCACACCTCAACCACATGTGCACATCTCAATATATAGGATTCTTGTGTTTCTCTTCTCATATTCTACTCGACGTGAAATATTTGGCCTGTTTGGCCGGACTTAAAAATAAGTCATTTTGGACTTATTTTCGGGTAAAAATTTCATATTTTGATAAAAAAATTTTATACAAGTGTTTAATGTATATTTGAGATTCTATAAGTTGCAAAAAAAAGTTAAATTTTTTCAGAAAAAAGTTAGGAATCTCTAACTTTGTCTTAAAATAAGTTGACTTATTCTGGAAAAAAGTTCCCCCAAACACCCCCATTATGTTTTACAAAGAATAAAAATTTGCAAAGAAATGGTTTTATTTGTTACTTATATTATCCAGATTAAGTAATATNACTTATTTTCGGGTAAAAATTTCATATTTTGATAAATGAATTTTATACAAGTATTTAATGTATATTTGAGATTCTATAAGTTGCAAAAAAAAGTTAAATTTTTTCAGAAAAAAGTTAGGAATCTCTAACTTTGTCTTAAAATAAGTTGACTTATTCTGGAAAAAAGTTCCCCCAAACACCCCCATTATGTTTTACAAAGAATAAAAATTTGCAAAGAAATGGTTTTATTTGTTACTTATATTATCCAGATTAAGTAATATTAATATTGCAATATATATTTAGAGTCTGATTATTGAAATAATCCTTACTCAATATATTTAATATTAATATTAAATAATCAATATAAATAAATCAAATAAACTTATACTTAAAAGATAGAATTCTCTATAGCACATTGTCACATAAGAATTTCACTTATAATAGTAGTTGTAAACAAAACTAACACAATATGCTATATAAACTCGTTATCTTTACTTCAATGTGGGACAAACTCACATAACCTATTTTAAGCAAGCAACTTCAACTCAATTTATTTATGAATTTCACTAAAAAAATGTTTTAGATCCAAACATGAAAGTTTATGTTCTCGTAGTAAAGAACAACCTTCATTAATTAATTTTCAGAAATTACATAAAAAATATATATAAAATATGCAACTTAACTATGCCGAAAATACGGACTTAATAGGAGAAACAAAGAGTTGTGAGGAGTCATCTAATACTAAAAATTAATCAAGAATCAATAATCAATGTTAGAAGAGCATATGTTGACATATTCTTGGTTCTTCTTAGCCTGATACATGGGAGTATGGGACTTAGTGAATGGGCCGTCCTCTCTCTTTTTGTTTTTTTTTTCGGCTGAAAGTTGCTTTATCCTATTCTCTTAAAAATAAAAATAAAAGAACGGGCAGTTTTTTCAAAAAAATTTAACGAATTTTCGAATGGTCACAGCTCGAGTTTGTATATCAATACAGCAATACTTGTATCTGATTCGTTTCATTTTAATTTATTTGAAATATATTCATGTCAGTACTCGATTTGGTAAGTTTTTCTTCTAATCGAGTACCGTTCATATGAAAAATAATGATTTGATGAGTTTTACTTCTAATCGAGTAAAGTTCATATGAAAAATAAAGATCCAAATGAAAAATAATGATCCAAGCCAAACTGATCGCTTCCACCCCATGGTTCTCTATGAAAGACGTTTCATCAGTCATCGCCACTAATAGTAAACTGTAAACTCTGATTTCAATAAGACTTTGAGCAACAAAGATAACTGACTAGTTGCATTCTGATCAACCAGCATTACAATCTTGTCAACAAATTATCAGACCTTGTGTTTTGCGCAAATTTTAAGCAACCAAAATTATCAACCTTACCAGAGAGTTCTTTGTACTGATCAACTCTACCTGCCTGCCATCTTGGCTTTTAGTTTTGAGACATTTATTTCTTCTGCTTCCCAAGTTATAATATATTAAGGCGAAAGAAATCAGTATGTATTCAATTTAATAAAAGCAAACGCTCTTTCAATCTTATTAAACTACTTATATGATGAATGTGATAAATCATCTTTGGACAGCATCTGCAAAGACAATTCAGAAATTTTCAACATTAACTCTGGCAGAATGAGTATGCATGTGCTAAATCGATCATTGCCAGAATTGCATGATCTGTCAATTATTTTCCCAAAAGTCAAGTGTCTTTTAATGCTGATATAAAATTTAGATGCAATATATAGTCAATGACATTAAAAAATAAATAAAAGAACATCACCGAGATCTAAGCATCTAACAGCCAAGAAGTTGATGTGCACTCATGGAGGGGTTCTTCTCTCAGTAAATGACTTGGTAGATGAAACTATATTGAACACGCAAGGGCCAAGACAAGGAGCTTTTTTGGTGTCAAGGCCACGAATAATCCAAGCTTTTTAATGAAACTTGTTTCTTCTCACAGGAAAACCAAAAGCATGAGCACAACACACTTTACACGGATAGAAGAACTTAAATCTATTAAATGTAAACCACCTTTGTAAGAAATTCTTATAGAAGTCACGAGATGCTATATATTCATAGATACTGTTAAACAGCGAGCTTTGGAGTACTGCAAATGAGCAGCAAGCAGTACTCTAGCCCGAAAATGAAAACTGGCAAACACGCCGAGACTGCAAGGCCCATAATATACTTGCACATTATTTTATCACCCAAATGTCACAAATGAAGATACTATAAGAAAATTACTTCCACTTCTTGTATCCATGCTTCTTGCCCTTCCCGTGCTTTCCATGCTTAAACTTTCCATGACCCTGCTTACCATGCTTGAACTTTCCATGGCCATGGCCTCCCATGCCCGGCATCATACCCATGGCGCCATGTGCATAGCCACCATGACCCCCATGGCCACCGCCATGGCTACCATGACCTTGAGTCATGTGATGAACACCATAGGCTGCAGCAGCAGCTGCTGCACCACCAGCGACCATCCCTGCTACTCCACCATGGCCTAATTTTATTAAAAAAAGGAACAATTAGTGACCCAGATCTCAGAGAACAAAAAGGCAAACAAAACTGACAAACTGAATATCAACAAAGACATGTTTTGTATTTCTACCCATAAACCATTATGTCCCACATATAGACTGCATAATATATAGTTAAGTAATAACTCACGAGTCATGACATCTCCATGTTCCACTTAACATTCAAGTGAGCATAATAGATATCATGATCAGAGGGAACTTATACACTTATTTGCAGAAGGAAATAGGTTCCATATGCAAAATAGTAGGAAAGCCATTCAGCAATAACAGCATACCTGAATGGTGTGGAGCGGATGACCCTGAATGGTGTCCAGCAGCAGGATATCCCGCTGGTGGATAGCCTTGTGGAGGATAGCCTCCAGCTGCTGGTGGGTAGCCCTGTGGAGGATAGCCTCCAGCTGCTGGTGGGTACCCCTGTGGAGGGTAACCTCCACCAGCTTGCGGGTATCCCTGAGGAGGATAACCTCCACCCGCTGGTGGGTACTGCCCTGGGGGGTAATGACCGCCTCCAGTAAGATTCGAAAACAACCCCTTATCTTGATCATTGTGTTCGTTGCCTCCTCCCATTCTTTTTCACCAAAAAAGAAAAACTTAAAACCTGTGCAGACAATGTTAAACAGGTTGAATTAAGATTATCAACTGAAGCTATATGAGCACTTTAATACTACAGACAAATAATTCTCTGCACATAATAAGATCGGGATCGCAAATATGATCCAGTGTGGACCACCGTTTTAAGTAGATTTGACAATAACAAGACTTAAAATAGCAGAGATATAATTACAACCACAATGATCCCTCTTATTTTATCCTGCTATTCGAATAGAAAACTCAATGGCAGTGACTGAAACAATAATTCTCCTCACATTGCACACAAATCACCTAATCCTATCAGATAGGTATCCCCAAAAACACATCACTCAAAATTCCAAACAAGCCATTGACAAATCTGCAAGTCTATCACAATTAATCTCCACCCCCCTATGGAGTCTGAACCTCAAAAATCTACAAAATTAATAAACATAAACCTTTATGATCACCCCAAATCACCAAAAACATTTCTCAAAACACTGTCGCTACTTGCTAAAATAATCAATCAACTATCAAGCATAACAATTTAAAAAACCAATAAAAGCAAACCAAAAACAAAAATCAGAATCTAACTAAACAAGCAAAATGGAGCCAATAATACCTAAAGGGGTTCACTTAAAATGATCTCTCTCTTTCTCTCTCTCTAAAGGGGTTCACTTAAAGTGATCTCTCTCTATATCTCTCTCTCACAGACACACATCTATATAAAAATCTTGATGCTTATGGGGTCTTCCAAGATTTCATAAATAAACCAAATGGGGTCATTAATTTTTCACAAAAACAAAGATCAACGATCAAAACACATCATCAAGATTATATATAATCACGTCATTAGCAATAATCTTGAAAGAAAAAGGCATAGAAATCAAAAGGGAGAATAAAATAGCTTACAGAATTTGAAAGAATCGTCGACTGCAAGAGAAAAGTAGTGGTGTAAAAATGTAAGGAATTGTAATGACAAGTTGACAACTAGATCATTATATATACATACACGGATGTTATGTATATTAAGATATTTTTATCACGCGTTTTTAGGCGTGTAATCGAATATGATATTTTCGACACGGAATGGCCTTTTTATCTACTTCTCTTCTCTTCTCTTTTTTTGTTTAATTTTTTAATCCTACGATTTTTCTATACTAATTAAATCAATTAATTAATATCCAAATATGTCAATTACGAACCACTTCTCCGATTTGCCTTCTTATTTATTTTAGTTTTAACTTTTATTGAAAATTCGGCCGGAAGATTTTGACAGCCGACTTCCAAATAAGTATCATATTTAAAAATTAAAAACAAATGTTGTTGAACCAAAATTTATCTCAAAATTTATCCCAAATGATGAATTTTCATTTGTGTAATTGATAATTTTCCTATAATAATAAAATATTCCGCGTGCATATACACCCACGAATTAAAATAAGTCATATGTCATGACACGTCATTTAAAAAAAAATGAAATAATTTCTGGGGTACGTAGCATTACTCAAAAAAAAATATTATCATTTCAATTTATTTACTGTGTATATTAAAGTATCTCCAAAGACATTAACTAATATTAGTTATATTGACTAATTATATTAATATAAACTAAAAAATATCTAAATTTTTCGTTAAAGGGGCAACAGTTGTTTTCCAGTGATATTAGTTATAACTAACATAAAAGTTCGTGCGAGGCACGAGTCTTTTCGTACAATCGTAAAATTAAAATTATTTTTAGTTACATTATTTATTTTAATTGGTTTGTTATTATTTGTTTTTAAAATTTTAGTTTTAAACGCATTTATATATTTTTATTAAAATATTTATTGATCGATATAAATTCCACACCGAGTTTATAAATATTAAATTAATATTTAAAATATAATTAATAAATCACTCATATATTATGCAACTATATATATGTATTATTATATATTTAAATTTTAATTTTCTGACTAAATTATTTTTTTAACAATTTAATGTATATATTGTAAAAAGTTCTATTTTACGAATTTTCTAATTTTTTACCCAAATTTACTAAATTTTTGTATAAACAATCTAATATCTTATTCTTAAATATAATTTTCTAAACCCATTTATTTAATTATACATATCATAATTGATTGTTTATTATATTTTTTCTAGTTACATATTACGACACTTCATGAATATTTTTTTCGTGTGCCCACAAACTCTTGTATCGAACATATCATTTTTTTCTCACACCCGCAATTTATAACTATGATTATATATCATAAGATTACTGGTTTGATATCCAACAATGATATTGTAACCCTCAGGATTTTGATGATCACACAAATTAAGCAAACTAGAATGCTTGTGAGAACATATATCTGTTATCTATGCTTGTTATAATATTATAGCCTGCTATATTGCATGTATTAACTTTGTTTTGCACGATATATTTATAACTGCATAACAGTTTGTTGTCTTGTTAGAACAGCCTGCTAGAACAGAGTCCTACAGATAGCAGAATTTTTTCTACGGTTACAAAACAAATTTATATTTTATGTAGGATTAATATATATATATATATATATATATATATATATATATACACATTCACTAATATATTACATTTTTAATATATTATTAAGATCGTATATTTTTATTGAAAACATTTTCCTAAATTTTAGGAAGTAGTTGATTTGATTCTAATTTCATTTTCGAACCACAACTACTTTCCTATCATATCAATAATTATAGGAGCAATTTCAAATTCGTTTTTATCTCTACTCCTATAGTTATGCCTTTGAAAATATTTTATGTTCTCAACGTTATACTTTTTCCTTATTTCAAAGAGTCGTTGTATACTTCAGTATATAATGTGATATAGTTTCTCATTCGGTGAGACATACACAATACACTGCAACTCGTGTTCTTATAAAGCTTTATTCAAATTTTCTCTAAACTGAGCTTAGTTCTATATTGGAGATTTAATATTTAGATAAAATAGTTTGAGTTGTAAACACTTTCATTCTTTGTATTGCTCGAAATGTATTTGTAATCACTAAGTGGCAAGGGTTCTAGGTGTAGAACAAGGGGGTTGTTTGATTCAGTTGTATTGTTTATACAAGGCAAGAAGTTCGAGGAACAGAAGGATTCAAGAGTGAGGCTCGAGGAATTCAAGGTTCAAGAACAGATTGCAAGTCAGAAGACAATAGCAAGCTATAATCATTCTGTTCAGGATTGTTGGAAGTTTGGCAAGTCACTGTAGTGATTGGGAACAAGGTGATATATTATTACTCTTGTAATTAGTTTATAATTGATTAATAATATATTCTCTTACCAAGTTGGTAAGAGATTATGACGTAGACCATTAAATATAGGAGTCGAAACTAGCTAAACATCGTGTGCCTCCTTTACATATTGCTTTTATCTGTTTTCTGCATTGCATTCATTTTAGCCTACTATAATTGTTTACAGATTGAAAACAGTAAGTCAGTTTCATAAGCCATGATAGACTGTCCATNATTGAAAACAGTAAGTCAGTTTCATAAGCCATGACAGACTGTCCACATTATAGTCATCTATAATGGCTTGGTAATATTTTAAAATTGGATATAGTTAGATAAAACACATATTCGCCTCCCCTCTAGGTGCATTCACATTTGGTATCAGAGCGAGGTTATATTGACATTTTCTATAACATGAAAGTATAGATCATATGGCTGACACTTATCCTACATCAAACTCTTCTTCTAGGCCACCATTACTACTTGGGTTAGACAACTACAACTATTGGAAATGCCGAATGAGAACTCACTTGGAAAGAGAGCCTATGGAATGATGAGTTACTAAAAAAGTTCCATTTACGTTTCTGAAATCTGATGGAAAGGAGAAAGACATTTATGAACTCACTTCTGATGAACTAACAAAACTGAGCTATAACAACAAAGTTAAGAACACCATCATTATTGGTCTTAGCATCTCAGAAAATGACAAGGTCTTTTCATGCAAATCTGCTAAAGAAATCTGGGACACATTGGAATTGTGTCATGAAGGCTCGAAGTCTCTAAAGAAAGTCAAGTTGAGCAAGCTAATGAACGAGTATGACAATTTCAAGCTCAAGGATGGTGAAACTATTAGAGAAGCTCAAGCTAGATTTCAAATCAACAAAAACAGTTTAAAACAACTTGGAAAATCTATTCCTCAAGAAGAAGTCAACATGAAGATAATCAGTGTTGTCCCATGGATTTATGAACCAAAGGTCACTTCTTTGGAATCTTCACAAAACATTGACACCATGAACACTCTTGATATATTTGTTGAATTGGAGTAGTTTGAGGCAAAGATCAATGCTAGTAAAGCTCAGGGTCCTTTTGATTTCCCCCTTAAAATGAAGAATCTGACACTTCATGTTGGAAACAGCATGCTAGACTTTGACGAAGAATCTGATGAAGAGCTTGCTCTAATGTCAAGAAAAATCAAGAGGATGATTGAAAAGAGGAACATGTACATGATGGAGAAAAAGGGCTTCTCCAAAGGCAAAAAGCTTTCCAAAGAAACTAAAGGGGAACAAACATGTTTTGAGTATGGAAATCCTGGTCACTACAAGAAAGACTGCTACAAACTCAAGGCAAAACAGCTTGCTGATTTCAAGGACAGGAAAAAGAAGTCAAAAGCCTTACTGACCTAGAGCGATGATAATGATGACTCTGACTCTAGTGATGATACTAGTGAGGAGATGGTCAATTTTGCTTTGGATTGGAAGATGATGATTCTATGCTTGGTTACCTTGAGGATGAGCTTGTGAAAAGTGATTTAGAGGATGATAAGAGTAAGGTAAAGTCATTTAAATTTCATATTTCTTCTGATAATATTGTTTTGGAACAGCTAACCATGCATGAACCAAAGCATATTCCACTAGAAGAATATAATTCAGTGAAATCAGAAAAAAAAACAAGCTAGTTGAGAAGAATGCTTACTTAAAGCAAATGGTAATTGTAGTTCTGATCAGTATCGTGAGTTGATGGAAGACTAGTTGATTTTGAAAATGATATATTGATGCTTTGAAAAGCTAAAGCAAGTTTTAAACAGTGACTTTATATTTTCAGATAATTATTGTTATTAAAATTCTATCTCAATTGCTGTCACTGTTATTTTATTAAATGTTAAGTATTTGGAGGATACTCATGATTATTTATTTCAAAAGTGATTCAATATCTATTTTGAGATATAAAGTACATTTTGAGTAGTGAATATATTCGTGAGATAGTTCTTATTGTTAAAATTCCATCTCAGCCAGCTTCACTGTTCCTTTGTACCTGTTGAGGTATTTCTTGTTATTGAAGTTCCCTATCATTTATAGTTCTCTGCCCTAGCTAAAATTTTGATTTCGATATTTATTGTTTCGTCGTGACACCTTGTTGTCTATTCCTGGATTTATACTTGCCGAGATTTGTTTCGCTCAACCCCCTCTTGTTTACATCCCTATAGAGACGTGCGAGATTTCTAAAGGTAAGGGCAAGTTGTAGAGCTGCTGGGAATAATATTTATATTGTATGTTGCACTGGCTTACTTTGTTGGATAGCTAAGTTGTGACTTTGTTATGTATTATGAGATTGTAATCAAGATTTAAGTGTGAGTTGTATTATTATAATTATATTGGTGGAGATGTATTGGCTTTAAGGCTTGTATGTTGAGATATTGTCGTTTATAGTTCAATTGTGGCACCGAATCCGCCAATTCCGGATTTCGAGTCATCACAGTTTGTGTGTTTTGTATAAATATGTATTTTAGTTATGAGATTAATGTGAGATGTATTTTAGTTAAAAGATTAATATTTTAATATTAAGCACAATACTTAATCAACTATTCGACCTAAATACTGACCGACTAGCGACTGATTACCAAACTTTTAATATTTGAGTTTTAATAATACTAGTTTATATAACCCATGCAAAGCACATATGATATTAATAAATTATATATTAATTATTTTATATAATGTAAATATTTAATTTAATATGATAAAATTTAACTGTAAGTCATAATTTTAAACAAATAAAAGAGTTTGAATAAAGATGAAATTGAGTTGAATGTAAGTAAACTATATCAAATAAAAATTATAGGATAAATATGATTCTTAAAATAGAAAATATATAATATAATTTAGATATAATATAATATTATCTGTGAGTATATAAAAGGAGGAATATCGGGGATATAATTATATGTATGATATATATTTTCTAAATTTAGATTTTATTAAAATTGGATGGTTAGAATTGTTTCTATGGTTAACTTAAAATTGGACGGTTATGATCTTTTTTATGATTCAACTAAGTAAGATAAAATATTTAAAATATATAAAATGATATAGTATAGATTACGGACANTTATTGTTTCGTCGTGACACCTTGTTGTCTATTCCTGGATTTATACTTGCCGAGATTTGTTTCGTTCAACCCCCTCTTGTTTACATCCCTATAGAGACGTGCGAGATTTCTAAAGGTAAGGGTAAGTTGTAGAGCTGCTGGGAATAATATTTATATTGTATGTTGCACTGGCTTACTTTGTTGGATAGCTAAGTTGTGACTTTGTTATGTATTATGAGATTGTAATCAAGATTTAAGTGTGAGTTGTATTATTATAATTATATTGGTGGAGATGTATTGGCTTTAAGGCTTGTATGTTGAGATATTGTCGTTTATAGTTCAATTGTGGCACCGAATCCGCCAATTCCGGATTTCGAGTCATCACAGTTTGTGTGTTTTGTATAAATATGTATTTTAGTTATGAGATTAATGTGAGATGTATTTTAGTTAAAAGATTAATATTTTAATATTAAGCACAATACTTAATCAACTATTCGACCTAAATACTGACCGACTAGCGACTGATTACCAAACTTTTAATATTTGAGTTTTAATAATACTAGTTTATATAACCCATGCAAAGCACATATGATATTAATAAATTATATATTAATTATTTTATATAATGTAAATATTTAATTTAATATGATAAAATTTAACTGTAAGTCATAATTTTAAACAAATAAAAGAGTTTGAATAAAGATGAAATTGAGTTGAATGTAAGTAAACTATATCAAATAAAAATTATAGGATAAATATGATTCTTAAAATAGAAAATATATAATATAATTTAGATATAATATAATATTATCTGTGAGTATATAAAAGGAGGAATATCGGGGATATAATTATATGTATGATATATATTTTCTAAATTTAGATTTTATTAAAATTGGATGGTTAGAATTGTTTCTATGGTTAACTTAAAATTGGACGGTTATGATCTTTTTTATGATTCAACTAAGTAAGATAAAATATTTAAAATATATAAAATGATATAGTATAGATTACGGACAATATAGATTATATATACTAATACTAATACAAATACATATTAATAAAATAATCTTATTACAAAAATATATAATTTAATATATAAATATGTATTATATTAAAAAAATATTATATATTTTCTCTTTGACAAGAGAAAAAATATATTATATTTATTAATATAAATATATAACAATAATATAATAAAAAATAAAGTTCATTAGATTATCGGAGGAAAATCACCTAAGATGTTTGCGTTGTGATTACAATAATAAGCTGTTGTGTATGGGAAATATTTTTAACTCTCCTGGGTTACGTGGTAACATTAATAATGTATTATCTCAATATAATAATGTATTAATATATTATCTGCCTGTTTGACAACAATTTTTTTCCGGAAATAAACTTTTATTTCCGAAAAAAATAGGTATGTATGTACTTTTTCTAAAAATAAATAACTTATTTTTTATTTTAAAAATAATATTTGATTTTAAAATTCTTAAATAAATATTTATTTTAAAAAAATATAAAAAATAAAAATAAAATAAGTAAGTTATTTTAAGTTTAAGTAACTCAAGCGCCGCCGTAACAAGGTAGTCACAGTGGTTCAGCATCACACACACACACACACAATTTGAGTGATGGGCCAAAACGAGCAGCAACAGGAGGAAGAAGAACACTTTGATGTTCTGACTAAAACGGGTCAGAAAGCTGGATTCACCAAACCCAGGTTAAACACACATGTTTCTGTTGTTTCTAATACTACTGATTATGTCTTACTGTAAACAAAATGGGTTGTTTCCTGTTTGTGATTTGACCATTCGTTTTTGTTTGTTTAGCAACTATGTATGCAACTTATTTAAGTTGACTTCTTGTGGGTGCTATCTAGTTTGCTTGCTTGCTTGAATAGGATGCTAAAGATAATGGATTCAGGAAACTTTATTACGTTATTTATAAATAATCTTGGCAAATGAATAATTTTTTCTGGTCCCGACACATAATAGATAGATTCAATCTTGATAAATGAATAAACTCGTCAAATGAATAATTTTTTCATTTGACGAGTTTATTCGTAAGATTGTTCATCTTATGCATGGGTACTTATAAAAAATACTCATGTTTTTTGTATTAACAGAGATTGAATTTTAAGTTGTAATAGCTACATGTGTCTAGCCAAAGTTTGCTAGAATGTATCGAAATTCTACTTTAATTTGTCTGTGTTAGTTGTTTTTTGTATATATCTTCTTTTTGTTGAATGCTTGACCTGTTATAGGGGAGCTGTTCATCGTGATGGGGATTACCATCGAGCTGTACATGTTTGGATATATGCTGAAAGCACACAGGAACTTCTTCTCCAACGACGTGCAGACTGTAAGGATTCATGGCCTGGCTTGTGGGATATTTCTATTGCGGGTCATATATCTGCAGGAGACTCATCCCTTATCACAGCTAGGTAGATACCTTTAGGCAGCCAACTCTATGGTCGAACGTTTTAGGTGAAACTCGTTNATTATAATTATATTGGTGGAGATGTATTGGCTTTAAGGCTTGTATGTTGAGATATTGTCGTTTACAGTTCAATTGTGGCACCGAATCCGCCAATTTCGGATTTCGAGTCATCACAGTTTGTGTGTTTTGTATAAATATGTATTTTAGTTAGGAGATTAATGTGAGATATATTTTAGTTAAAAGATTAATATTTTAGTATTAAGCACAATACTTAATCAACTATTCGATCTAAATACTGACCGACTAGCGACTGATTACCAAACTTTTAATATTTGGGTTTTAATAATACTAGTTTATATAAGCCATGCAAAGCACATATAATATTAATAAATTATATATTAATTATTTTATATAATGTAAATATTTAATTTAATATCATAAAATTTAATTGTAAGTCATAATTTTAAACAAATAAAAGAGTTTGAATAAAGATGAAATTGAGTTGAATGTAAATAAACTATATCAAATAAAAATTATAGGATAAATATGATTCTTAAAATAGAAAATATATAATATAATTTAGATATAATATAATATTATCTGTAAGTATATAAAAGGAGAAATATCGGGGATATAATTATATGTATGATATATATTTTCTAAATTTAGATTTTATTAAAATTGGATGGTTAGAATTGTTTCTATGGTTAACTTAAAATTGGACGGTTATGATCTTTTTTATGATTCAACTAAGTAAGATAAAATATTTAAAATATATAAAATGATATAGTATAGATTACGGACAATATAGATTATATATACTAATACTAATACAAATACATATTAATAAAATAATCTTATTACAAAATATATAATTTAATATATAAATATGTATTATATTAAAAAAATATTATATATTTTCTCTTTGACAAGAGAAAAAATATATTATATTTATTAATATAAATATATAACAATAATATAATAAAAAATAAAGTTCATTAGATTATCGGAGGAAAATCACCTAAGATGTTTGCGTTGTGATTACAATAATAAGCTGTTGTGTATGGGAAATATTTTTAACTCTCCTGGGTTACGTGGTAACATTAATAATGTATTATCTCAATATAATAATGTATTAATATATTATCTGCCTGTTTGACAACAATTTTTTTCCGGAAATAAACTTTTATTTCCGAAAAAAATAGGTATGTATGTACTTTTTCTAAAAATAAATAACTTATTTTTTATTTTAAAAATAATATTTGATTTTAAAATTCTTAAATAAATATTTATTTTTAAAAAATATAAAAAATAAAAATAAAATAAGTAAGTTATTTTAAATTTAAGTATCCGCCGTAACAAGGTAGTCACAGTGGTTCAGCATCACACACACACACACACACAATTTGAGTGATGGGCCAAAACGAGCAGCAACAGGAGGAAGAAGAACACTTTGATGTTCTGACTAAAACGGGTCAGAAAGCTGGATTCACCAAACCCAGGTTAAACACACATGTTTCTGTTGTTTCTAATACTACTGATTATGTCTTACTGTAAACAAAATGGGTTGTTTCCTGTTTGTGATTTGACCATTCGTTTTTGTTTGTTTAGCAACTATGTATGCAACTTATTTAAGTTGACTTCTTGTGGGTGCTATCTAGTTTGCTTGCTTGCTTGAATAGGATGCTAAAGATAATGGATTCAGGAAACTTTATTACGTTATTTATAAATAATCTTGGCAAATGAATAATTTTTTCTGGTCCCGACACATAATAGATAGATTCAATCTTGATAAATGAATAAACTCGTCAAATGAATAATTTTTTCATTTGACGAGTTTATTCGTAAGATTGTTCATCTTATGCATGGGTACTTATAAAAAATACTCATGTTTTTTGTATTAACAGAGATTGAATTTTAAGTTGTAATAGCTACATGTGTCTAGCCAAAGTTTGCTAGAATGTATCGAAATTCTACTTTAATTTGTCTGTGTTAGTTGTTTTTTGTATATATCTTCTTTTTGTTGAATGCTTGACCTGTTATAGGGGAGCTGTTCATCGTGATGGGGATTACCATCGAGCTGTACATGTTTGGATATATGCTGAAAGCACACAGGAACTTCTTCTCCAACGACGTGCAGACTGTAAGGATTCATGGCCTGGCTTGTGGGATATTTCTATTGCGGGTCATATATCTGCAGGAGACTCATCCCTTATCACAGCTAGGTAGATACCTTTAGGCAGCCAACTCTATGGTCGAACGTTTTAGGTGAAACTCGTTAGCATTGTCAACAATTATCACATATACACACGCAGACAGACACCCACATGTATGTGTGTGTGTTTGCAATGTGAAGGATAAAAAATTGCATTCTTAAGTTACTGTCAATTTTTGATATTTTAATATATAATTTATGCAATCTGGATTTCCTAATTGCTCCATTGTTAATATTTAGAGAAGGGTAAATTTATAAGAGATGGCAGTACACTTAAATTCACGTTGAACTTAACATTAGTTATGTTATGGTGTTCTGATCTAATAATACAGTTAAAATTATAATGCCTTTTGAAAAGAAAACTGAACCTTATTTTCCAGAAGAACTTTTCAAAATGATTTCTTGTATTGTAGTGAATAAGGATGTGTCCTAGCTATACTTTTATGATTAGCTTTAATGAAAGAAAATTCATTCTATCATCTTCTCATCTATAATTATATATATTCAGTTTGAAAAGATGTTCGTACAAAAGAGGTGCCTTAAAAAGGAAATAGTAAAAAGTCGCTTTGCAGTCATACAATTCCACGTGGAAGCTTATGAATTTATTAGATTTTCAATTAGCTGTTCTGCATGGCAACATATCTTGTTATTCTGTTGTTTTGTGTAACTTCTGTACTCTTACAGGAGGGAACTCCATGAAGAGCTTGGAGTTGTCCTACCCAAGGATGCATTTGAATCAATATTCATTTTCTTAGAAGAGAGGTTGGTCAAATAAGCTTTTTGTTGGGTGTTGAATCTTTTTGCTGTTGATGTCTATCAATTTTTCTGTAATATTTTTGGGTANAAAAATATATAATTTAATATATAAATATGTATTATATTAAAAAAATATTATATATTTTCTCTTTGACAAGAGAAAAAATATATTATATTTATTAATATAAATATATAACAATAATATAATAAAAAATAAAGTTCATTAGATTATCGGAGGAAAATCACCTAAGATGTTTGCGTTGTGATTACAATAATAAGCTGTTGTGTATGGGAAATATTTTTAACTCTCCTGGGTTACGTGGTAACATTAATAATGTATTATCTCAATATAATAATGTATTAATATATTATCTGCCTGTTTGACAACAATTTTTTTCCGGAAATAAACTTTTATTTCCGAAAAAAATAGGTATGTATGTACTTTTTCTAAAAATAAATAACTTATTTTTTATTTTAAAAATAATATTTGATTTTAAAATTCTTAAATAAATATTTATTTTAAAAAAATATAAAAAATAAAAATAAAATAAGTAAGTTATTTTAAGTTTAAGTAACTCAAGCGCCGCCGTAACAAGGTAGTCACAGTGGTTCAGCATCACACACACACACACACAATTTGAGTGATGGGCCAAAACGAGCAGCAACAGGAGGAAGAAGAACACTTTGATGTTCTGACTAAAACGGGTCAGAAAGCTGGATTCACCAAACCCAGGTTAAACACACATGTTTCTGTTGTTTCTAATACTACTGATTATGTCTTACTGTAAACAAAATGGGTTGTTTCCTGTTTGTGATTTGACCATTCGTTTTTGTTTGTTTAGCAACTATGTATGCAACTTATTTAAGTTGACTTCTTGTGGGTGCTATCTAGTTTGCTTGCTTGCTTGAATAGGATGCTAAAGATAATGGATTCAGGAAACTTTATTACGTTATTTATAAATAATCTTGGCAAATGAATAATTTTTTCTGGTCCCGACACATAATAGGTAGATTCAATCTTGATAAATGAATAAACTCGTCAAATGAATAATTTTTTCATTTGACGAGTTTATTCGTAAGATTGTTCATCTTATGCATGGGTACTTATAAAAAATACTCATGTTTTTTGTATTAACAGAGATTGAATTTTAAGTTGTAATAGCTACATGTGTCTAGCCAAAGTTTGCTAGAATGTATCGAAATTCTACTTTAATTTGTCTGTGTTAGTTGTTTTTTGTATATATCTTCTTTTTGTTGAATGCTTGACCTGTTATAGGGGAGCTGTTCATCGTGATGGGGATTACCATCGAGCTGTACATGTTTGGATATATGCTGAAAGCACACAGGAACTTCTTCTCCAACGACGTGCAGACTGTAAGGATTCATGGCCTGGCTTGTGGGATATTTCTATTGCGGGTCATATATCTGCAGGAGACTCATCCCTTATCACAGCTAGGTAGATACCTTTAGGCAGCCAACTCTATGGTCGAACGTTTTAGGTGAAACTCGTTAGCATTGTCAACAATTATCACATATACACACGCAGACAGACACCCACATGTATGTGTGTGTGTTTGCAATGTGAAGGATAAAAAATTGCATTCTTAAGTTACTGTCAATTTTTGATATTTTAATATATAATTTATGCAATCTGGATTTCCTAATTGCTCCATTGTTAATATTTAGAGAAGGGTAAATTTATAAGAGATGGCAGTACACTTAAATTCACGTTGAACTTAACATTAGTTATGTTATGGTGTTCTGATCTAATAATACAGTTAAAATTATAATGCCTTTTGAAAAGAAAACTGAACCTTATTTTCCAGAAGAACTTTTCAAAATGATTTCTTGTATTGTAGTGAATAAGGATGTGTCCTAGCTATACTTTTATGATTAGCTTTAATGAAAGAAAATTCACTCTATCATCTTCTCATCTATAATTATATATATTCAGTTTGAAAAGATGTTCGTACAAAAGAGGTGCCTTAAAAAGGAAATAGTAAAAAGTCGCTTTGCAGTCATACAATTCCACGTGGAAGCTTATGAATTTATTAGATTTTCAATTAGCTGTTCTGCATGGCAACATATCTTGTTATTCTGTTGTTTTGTGTAACTTCTGTACTCTTACAGGAGGGAACTCCATGAAGAGCTTGGAGTTGTCCTACCCAAGGATGCATTTGAATCAATATTCATTTTCTTAGAAGAGAGGTTGGTCAAATAAGCTTTTTGTTGGGTGTTGAATCTTTTTGCTGTTGATGTCTATCAATTTTTCTGTAATATTTTTGGGTAAATACTTTAATGGTTTTTCTCTGTTTACGCCACAAATCGTAGTATCATGATGATTTTCTTTTTCAAAACTTCTTTCCTTTTTGTATTTTAAGTGTCCGCTTTTATGGATTGAGATCTTAGAAGCATAATTGTTCAAATGCTCTGCTTGTTATTTCAAAAGTTTAACTCTCATTAATTGCATTATTATTTTTTAATCTTCTGTACAAGAATATTTCAAGTTCAGATTATAGAATGAACTTGCATTATTGATTGAGAGCTGTGTTGCTGGGGAGCATAGTTAATCTATCATCAGTTGCTTATGTCTACTGCTAAGTGCTAAGCATCNTCACCTAAGATGTTTGCGTTGTGATTACAATAATAAGCTGTTGTGTATGGGAAATATTTTTAACTCTCCTGGGTTACGTGGTAACATTAATAATGTATTATCTCAATATAATAATGTATTAATATATTATCTGCCTGTTTGACAACAATTTTTTTCCGGAAATAAACTTTTATTTCCGAAAAAAATAGGTATGTATGTACTTTTTCTAAAAATAAATAACTTATTTTTTATTTTAAAAATAATATTTGATTTTAAAATTCTTAAATAAATATTTATTTTAAAAAAATATAAAAAATAAAAATAAAATAAGTAAGTTATTTTAAGTTTAAGTAACTCAAGCGCCGCCGTAACAAGGTAGTCACAGTGGTTCAGCATNTGCGTTTTATGCCTCGGAACCCAACACTGTCTGACATTTACATTCGGGATTTTAGTTAATTACTCATATACATGTGGTAGCTACTGAATAAACTTTTCAAGGTGGGATAGTACTAAGAAAATTTCCCAACAAATTTGGGGAATAAATTCCATTCCTGTTATAAGCTGACAGAAATTTTTCCCACAACCAAATTCTCTTTTGCTTCTCGCATTCGTAAAGGATTATGTACTTCTTGTTTTACAAGTTTAATTGGATTAAACTATATAGAGAAATGAAAATTTGTTAACTTAAGGAAGTGAAATTGGACCACACACTCTAAACTGATGATTTATCACGTTATCCATGCCCAAACAGATCATGGTAAACTTTAGCATGTGTAGTCAAATTAGGATCTATTTGTGTATTCAAATTAGGATATATTTCTTGCACAAGAGGAACTATCTGAATTTGGGAAATACATATTTATTTTTTTATAATATAATATATTGAACACAGACTATATGATTCTACTGGATTCATTATTAACATTACTTGTAGAAGAATTAAAAGAGTAGTTAATCCTTTTGATCACTTTATAATTTCAACTGCTAAAAAGAAGACCGCACACTAATGCTTTCCCACATGAGCGAGCATTTGCAAAACTTTTCGCTGAGGCTGAGGTTTAACTTTATATCCACCTGTATGTTGTGATGATAATAATTTATTATTTACTTTATGTAAAACTAAGCACCTTCTTAATATAATAAGTGGTGACCTTTGTAGTTTGTCTAATTATAAATAAATTTCCTAAGCCATGCAAAGCACATTAGTTATTGACTTGTCAAAGGGAACTCTTAAAGTAGGGCTCTTTATTTGGGAGGGGAGAGCATCCACAAACTCAAGTAATTTATTAAAAATAAAGTTTCTAGTAGATTTCCAAGCAGCCAAAAACTAACATGAGTATCTGATCAAGTGGTTTCCTGTAGGTTTCTTCATGACTCCTCTGTTACATGTTTTTGTAGCACTACTCCACTAATACATTATTATTTCCTAATATTTCTGTGCTCAAGTACTTACAAGACTGTGAGGGTGTTTTTCTAGGAGCTTCTCCCAAACAAGTGCTGATTTGGAAAAAAGGTACCTAGATGTTTGTTTGTTCTCTAAGTAAGCACTTATTTTGGAAAGAATGCTTCCTCCCGAACACCTTCTTCATGAATTCTGATTTGATTGTATGTGCTCATTAAAGGTTTCTCTTGGGAATCAGTCTACATGTCTGCTTTAAGCTTTAAATATTCAGTTTTTCTTGGTATGATTTTCATCAGCATTCAATATATTGCAGTGTTACAAATGGAGGTACATTCATAAATAATGAATACTGTGATGTATATTTGGTGACAACTTTAGAGCCAATTCCGTTGGCGGCATTTAGTCTTCAGGTAAGGAGATTGAACAGTATGACTACATTATGCTTGGAATCAAATAAGAATCAATTTATAATTCTTGGTAATGTGGTATTTCAAGCAGTGTGATGTGTGGCATGCCTGAGCATGTTAGGTACAGCACTCTAAGTATGCTTCTAATATTCATGTATTTATTGTTCATCTAGTGACTTGCTTCTCGTATCTTGTAAATAAAAATGACGTTCTACATTTTTGGATCTTTTGAAAGCTTTTATGGCTCATTCAGTAGAATGATATATTATGTATACCAAGCTTTTAGTACCTTGATATTGTTAGTCTTGCAAGTATTAATCAATTTCAGGTTTCTACCCATCCTTCCTGATTTTTCTTGAATTATGTTAGTTGTCATGTAGACTTGTAGTGATAAAAATCGATAAACAATTATTGTTCTCTACTACAAATAGAAAGGTGTATTATAGTATGTCAATGCTGCAAAATCCACTACAATGTTAATTTGTTATTAAAATAAGTTTTAAGTTTTAGTCTACCAGTTTTGTTTTGCAATAAATATTCGCGGAGTATAATCCATTTATTCCTGCTACGTATATGCATTATTAATATGTTTGCAAGTTATAACATCCATTTCATTAATTACTGGCATTGTTTGCATCCATTTGGTAAAGACATATATGGATAGACTTATTTTAATATTTCATTGTACAGAAGTTTATTTTTTGTAGGAATCTGAAAGTGTATTGTGATTTCTCTTTAGGAATCAGAAGTCTCAGCTGTTAAATATATCTCATTTGAGGAGTATCGAAGCAAGCTTGCTAATAAAGATCCTCAATATGTCCCTTATGATGTAGATGGTCAATATGGTCAGCTCTTTAATATACTTGTGAGAAGGTATGTCCTCTGAAAACAGTTTTGTGATAGAGGTACATAATGTGGCAACCCTTGCTAAAATCGGCTGTCAGGACTTATTTTTTTTGGTTATTTATTGATTCTTTATTTGTAAGTCATTGTCCATGGACCATATTAATTTTCAAAGACATCAAATTTTAGTTTTTGTATCCCAATATTATGGCTCAGATACTCAATAGTCAATCCAAAAGATACAAATGGATATTTGTTCTGCTTACTCCTGCCTATTATGAACAAAGCTCGCTATTTGGAAATTTTGTAATTTTATATGTTGTGAACATATAGTCCAATCTTCGTTGTGGCAGTTTTGTTTTTATTTAATTTTTGAAAGTATTGCTTCCACAGTTTCTGTTATAAATAAGGCTAAATCCATAATAACCCTGAGGTATATCAATTTATTATACGTAGAACCCCTGACATTTATTTTGCTTAAAACAAATCTGAATATTTGTTTTGGACAATTTAACACTTGTTTTGTTAGCCAATTCGCATGCACATTGCCCACATTTTTGACAAGTAATCATAAATAAGTCCTTCAAAGGAACAAGTTTTATTTCATAATTAATATAATGTTTGAAGATCGCTGTAGAGTTAACCAACACATTTAATGGGGACGGATTTCTAAGGTTGGCCCATATAGTAGGCTAATTTGTAGAAACCATATCCTACGAAAAGATATTGTTTAAATTATGAGAATAGAATGCCAACATGGCCATTGATGGAAGCATAAAACTTTGTAGATTATGAGAAACAANATATCCTACGAAAAGATATTGTTTAAATTATGAGAATAGAATGCCAACATGGCCATTGATGGAAGCATAAAACTTTGTAGATTATGAGAAACAAATACCTGACGTGTTCATTGACGGAATCATTAAAATCAACAAATTTTGGCATAGTTATTTATTATGTTATTATACAAGGTACAAAGGAAATGTTGAAGCACGGAGTTTGGATCTACAAAAGAAGCTCTCCCGCTATGCTCCTGTGACTCTTAATGCCGAGGTTTTAAAATTTTGATTGCTGTCTATTTTAGTTTTTTGGATTCCCCTTGAATCGTATAAAGCAAATTGACTCTAATATTTAGTTCCTTGCCCTTATGGATATTAGATATAATTAGTACAACTAGTCAGATAATCTAAGTATTGTACGATTGACCAATGTATTTGGTTTTATCAATTGCTTAAGGTGCATTTAGGACAGAATAAGGCTGCATAGTCTCAGA
>QRFB01003338.1:20349-40247 GCA_008931105.1 Oenanthe javanica | reverse complement strand
AGAGAGAGAGAGAGAGATTAGAGATAGAATATGATTATTACTCCTGTCTTATACTATGACTGCTGCTACATAACAATACTGGTACTAACATACATCATTCTGTTTTACAATATTTGTTACATATTAGTTATCACGTTGGTGGTCTTGTGAATGCAGGAATTTTGGTCCCTCTATCATGCCATGTGATATGTCATGTTTTCCTCAACAGTAATTTCTGCTAGAATTTGTCACCTGGTTTTTTATGTCATGCAGTTCCAAGTAACTTGTTTCTTGTATTGTTTCATAGTTCTCTGTGTCACATTTCTACCGTTTCAGTTGATACTTTTTATTGTTTTGTTCATGTGAAACAATTATAATATCTAATCTTGTGATAGACCTTCTTCTGGACTTTGCTTATGTTATGATTTTTCTAAAATTAGGTGAGTCCGACAACCGGCATAGTTGAACCAGATCATATAGCAGAGATTTCTGTTCATCATGATAAACACCAAACATTAGAGGAGTTTGTTGATGGAGTCCCGCAAAACTGGTGGTGTGAAGATGCACGTGATAAAGAAGCTATACTGTTGGTTAAGGTACGGGGTGGCTGCACAACTGAAACAAAAAGTCACCGTATCCGTGTGCGTCATAGCATCTCGGGCAAAAAAATGCCTATTGATCATAAACCCAAAAATGTCAACAATACGCAGTCTAGTGTTCTCCAGCGTGCTGATTTTTTAGGGAACAGCTGTCCCTCTGATGTTTTTGCGCAACTACAGAATCTGCATACTCCTTGAGCATTCATAATGTGAGATCATACAAATTCGTGTTTATTAACAGGGGAAATAGAAGTCAACTCTCTCATTTGGCGATACAACCAGAGTTATCTGCATATGCTAATCTTCAGAACCGAGATGCATAGAAATGTCCAAATCATTACCAACCAGAAAACCTTTCAAGTTTGAGCTTTGATTTACGACGTTATATTATTTACCGAGTGCAGTATCTTTATGGATGTATATACTATACATTGATTCTACTCAGCATGACATGAGCTTCTATTTGAGTTGTAGCCTGTAGGCTTGTAGCTGCTTTATATAACCTTGGGTTTTTTTTGACAGGCCATTTTCGACCTTTATACCTTATTTTGGAGCTGTTTATGAACGTAATCATGTATAACCATTATGCTTCTCGTAAGCCTATAACCCTTGAAAAACCGAGTCTGGAGAGTACAATGGCACCGAAAGAAAAACAAATGCTGAAGCATACAACACAATCTGGAGTAAAACATACAAGTACTCTTTTATTTTGTACATGCTTGAATGGAGTTCATGTTTTATGTAATGTTTGTTTGGCTATTATCGAGGGTATTTTTTAATATTTTGTAATTTTATTATATAATTTTAATAAAATTTTAAATAATAAATTAATTTCTAACTTGAATAAAATTAAATATAATAATATATTTTATTTATATGTTTAAAACTAATAATATTAATATTCAATTATAATATGTGGTGGACAATTCAAATCTTAAACTTTTTGTATAATTTTAAATGTTAAAATATTGAATATCTTTTAATATTTTAAAAAATATAACAATTATATTATAACTTAATATCCAAACTATCCACTAACCAAATTTTTGTTACCTCGGCTTTAACAATGTAATAAAAATGTATTAGTCATATAATTACTTTGACTTGACAAGATTAAAGTTTCAACTAATATGTTAATGTTATAACATATTATATTATGTGATTGGCAAAGGTTGTACTATGAAGCAGCTGGTTTTAACAAAATGAAGCAAATATAAATATGATTTTGTCAAAGGTCACACTAAACTATAAAGCAGCTGGTTTTTGTAAAAATGAAGCAAGCAAATATAAACACTTGCATAGGAAAGCTGACAAAATGAAGCAAATATAAATACATGCATAGGAAAGCAGTAAATACACTTGACTTTGTAAGTTTACTGCACAATCCAATACACGGTTAACAGGGTATTGAACCTCTATAAAAGGTGATATACCCCGCAGTTGTAATACAAGTTTGATCTAAGAATAAAAGGATAGCATAAGGAAAGAATAACTTATCATCTTGTTTGTTACCATATATGTATATCTATATTTATAAACTTCTATACGAGGTTAAGAATTAGTAAAGTTATAACACGTTATTAACACGAATCTCTACCCGAGCAAAGTTTTATTAATGAAGGATATATTGTCCGAGTAAATTTAATTTAACAAAGAAGGTACGCTTTAACTTTATTTATTTTCTTTTATAAATATTGCTATAATTTTTCTCGTTTTCATTTATGAATTTATATTACTCTCTAATATATATTAAAATCGTTATGCTGTAAGTTTCTGGCTGGCTATGCGTCATAACTTTTAAATAAATTATGTCATCTATGTTATATATTTTATTATATGTACGTGATTAATTATTTACGTTTTAATTTGCCATATTATTATATCATGTTTTAAATTTTATTTTGTAAATTAGAACAACGAATCTTGCAAAATTACAGTTTATTGAATTGGATATTTCTGGAGACAATTATATGTTTTGGGTGTTTGATGTTGAACTATATCTCGATGCTAATGGGTTAAAAGACACTGTAGAAACATGCAACACTCCAATTGCTGAACAAAATGTAAAATCTATTATATTCCTTAGACACCACATTCATGCAGATTTAAAATCTGAATACCTAACTATCAAAAATTCACTCACCATCTAGAATAATCTTAAAGACATATTTGATCATAAAAAACTTGTTTATTTACCCTCAGCCCGATATGATTGGATTAATCTTAGGTTCTAAGATTTTAAATCTGTTGCTGAATATAATTCTGTGTTGTTTAAAACAAGTTCAAAATTTATTTTTGTGCGGTGATAAAATTAATTATACTGAAATGATTGAAAAATCAAAAGATACTCTCAACCTTCCACCCCAACACTATAATCCTGGCACGACAATATAGACATAGTAATTTCATAAAGTACAACGAATTGATATTTCTCCTTCCTGTAGCTGAAAAGAATAATGAGTTGTTGATGAAAAATCACCAGATCCGTCCCATAAGCTCTGCCCAGTTACCTGAATTACATAACATGTCATTCTAGAAGAATGAATACGGGAAAGGGCATAGAGGAGGGCAAGGTTATGGGCGAAACCGCAGACGTAAAAATTTTCGTGGACGGTTTCGAAATCAGTATCATTCTGGAGACCTGAAGTAGCAACGTGATGGTTACAAAAACTCTGGCCATCAGAAGTGGCATCATGAAATATCAAATAAAAGGAAGGTACCACACGAAGGAGATACTTAAGAAACTTGTCATAAGTGTGGGGTGGAAGGGCATTGGGCACGTACTGTTGTCGTACTCCAGAACATCTTATTGAACTATACCAATCATAAAAAAGGCCTAATGAAAAGAACATGGAAACAAACTTAGCTAAATATAATCAAAATTTAGGAAATGTACCAACTAATAAGATTTCAAACGAACTTGACACTGACGCTAATCTTTATTATGATTTAGATGGTTAGGTTTCATATCTATTTTCTATGATTTCATGTTTTTTTTGTACTTGTTATATGAACATGTTTTCCATGCTTTATGAACCTGTTTTATGTAATTGTTTTATTTGAATAAAATCATTTTTCACATATATATTCATCATAAATATGAGAGACATGCATTGCTGACTGAGCGACCACTCACACTATTTTACAAAGTCCAAAATATTTCTCACAACTGACTAAAATCAACTCACGCGTTTGGACGATTTTGGGTACATCTAGTATAATAGAAGGTTTTGGGGGAGTTAGTTTTATCCTGCCAAATAAGATACAAATTTACATATAAAATGCTCTATACTCTAGCAAATCCACTAGAAATCTTCTGAGTTTCAAAGCCATCCACCTTAATGGTTTTCTTGTTGAAACTACTAGTGAGGATGAAAAGGAATATCCTCTTATCACTTCCACCATCTCAGGTCATAAGAAGATCTTAGAAAAACTACCCTCGATTTCTTCCAGATTATATGCTACAAAAATTAGAATCATCGAGTCTCACACCACCACCATTCCTAAAACTGTAAACCCAAAATCATTTA
Organism: Oenanthe javanica; assembly: GCA_008931105.1. Classification (NCBI taxonomy): domain Eukaryota; kingdom Viridiplantae; phylum Streptophyta; class Magnoliopsida; order Apiales; family Apiaceae; genus Oenanthe; species Oenanthe javanica. The sequence goes on along the minus strand of QRFB01003338.1, from coordinate 36,139 downwards.
CCCTTTGCCATGAAAGACTTGGCCATCTAGGAATATCTATGAAGCGCCGCATTATAGAAAATTCTACAAGACATCCTCTTAGAAATCAAAAGGTCATAGCACGTGATGAACTTACTTGTTCAACATATTCCTTGGGAAATTATTTGTCCGACCATCCCCGTTGAAACTCTAAACTGAGTCTCCGAAATTCTTTGAAAGAATCCAAGGTGATTTTTATAGTCTGATTCACCCATCTTCTGGTCCATTTAGATATTTCATGGTTTAGTTGATGTCTCAACTAGGTGGTCTCATATCTGTCTACTTTCTACATTAAATGTAGCCTTTGCAAGAAATGGCACATTTAGAGTTTATATGGAGTTCTTTAGAGAAGATCTCTATATCTGATATGGACTTTGTTGAACAAAGTGAAAAGAAGCTCAAAAGAAAATGAATTGCTAAGAGACAGACTCCGAGACTTTGCAAGAGTTATTAGTCCATAAATCATTCTTGATCCTCATGAAGTAAGATTCCTCTCATACAAGTTTTATCAGACATTGATGTTAGATGAAGAGTCCTTACAGAAATGCACAGTCAAATACATGATTGAGGTTGAGACAATGCTAAAAAATAAAGGATATTGCCCACTTTAAGATTTTTGGTAGTGCAATATATGTACCTATTGCTCCACCACAAAGAACAAAAATGGGATCTCGAAGAAGAATTGATATCTATGTTGGTTTTGATTCCCCATCTATCATTAGATATCTTGAACCATTGACTGAGGATGTTTTTACTGCTCGTTATGCTGATTGTCATTTTGATGAGTCTATGCTCCCTTCATTAACGAGAGATAAATTTTTGCATAAATTAAATTCTGAAATATCATGCCATGCATCAAGATTGAGTTCTATTGACCCACATACTAATAAATGTGAAAATGAGGTTAAAAGAATAATTCATATGCAAAATATTGCTAATCAAATGCTAGATATTTTTAGTGATTCTAGACACATAATAAAATCACATATACCTGCTGTTAATGCACCAACAAGGGTTGAAATCCCTAAACATAAATCAATTCCTGAAGAATTGATTGATGATTCAATGTTACGCTAGAAGCGTGGTAGACCTGTTGGTGCAAAAGATATTGTACCACGAAAACAAAAATTGATTGGACTTTCCCCCGAAGTGGCAAATGTTCTAGAAAATACTCAAGAGGAGGTATTAACTCTTGAAGAGGTTTGAGCCCTTGAAGTGACTGTAACAAAAAACCCAGAAGTGGTATTGCCTCTAGAAGATGATATTGCCCTTGAAGTGGCACATGCTTCCATAGAAGTAAAGCTACCTAAAAATTATGAGATCTTAGAAAGTTATGTACATAACGGGAACTTGTTGAATCGTGGGAGTACTGAAATTGATGATGTATATACTTTTTTCGTGGTATGTGATATTCTTGAAAATTTCGATCCTGAACCACAAAGTTTGGAAGAATCTCGACAAAGAGATGATTGACCAAAATGGAAAGTTGCAATCCACAAAGAATTGCACTCTTTGCGCAAGAGAAATGTATTTGGACCTGCAGTCCAAACACCGATTGGTGTAGTCCAAGTTGGGAATAGATGGGTATTTGTACGAAAATGAAATGAGAGAAATGAAATTGTGAGATATAAGGCTTGGTTGGTAGCCCATGGATTGTCTCAAAGGCCTGGATTCGATTATCAGGAAACATACTCCTCTGTTATGGATGGAGTTACCTTTCATTTTCTGATAGGTATTGTTATTTCCCAAACCAATGTCAATATTTTATAGAAGGGGGGGATTGAATACAAATATAAAACTTTTTCTAGTTTAATATTTGTTCTATTGTGTTAACTGTTTGAGAGATATGAATTTAAAATATTATAACTTTGAAATGAAACTTTGCACAAGTTATTAAAATTACTGGTGGATTAATGTTTCCACTACTGTATATATAATTCTCAAATATCCTAGATTTGAAAAACCTAGCTGCTTTTTGCAAAGTTAGAAATGAATCAACTATTCTTAAAAGTGCTCTAAGGGTCGAACAATTGATTCTAAAGAAATATTCTAACTCAACTATTTCTAATAATGCTACCACACTTGTTTATATATTACAAGTGTATTTACAATTCCAAGAATAGAGTATAAACAAAAATACCTATTTTAGAAATGTTACTAAACTATCTTTCCTTTCTTTTCTTTTCCATTTTAGGAAAGATCTTCAACCTAGGAAAGACAGCTTCAATATGAGTCTTCACAGTCAATGTAGATTGTCTTCCATAACTGTACTTTTGTCTGAAGATTCCTGACATTTTTTCCTTTTGTGATATCCCTATCAATTGATAATTTGTTGTTAAGCATATCAATTGATTCTTCCTTGTATCCATAAATTGATGTCTTTCTTCGATTGATCTTGATATCCATCGATTGATAATAGCAACAGACTTATCGATTGATAGATATTATCAATCGATGGGTCTTCATATCAGTTGTTGGTCTTTACTTTGACTTGGCTTGAAATCAATCGATCCTTCATCCATCGATTCTTCAATGTCAACTGATCATCTTTCAATTGTATATTTTTCCTGCTTTCAAATATTTACAATTTGACAATCTAAGAAATACATCAATTAATGACCTATATCAATCGACTCTAGTATCAATTGATGAGTTAAATATCATCAATTAATCTAGCCAAATCAATTGAAATGAATAAGTACAACCATGTTACAAAAACATCCATATTATTAGTTGATTAACATAATCATGTCAACTGATAAATGGTTCTGTTATTTTCCCTTAGTACAAGTTTATAGAAGGGGGGTTGAATACAAACTTAAGAATTTTGACTAATTCTTGCGGATTCAAGTTTGTACTTTGATAGATTTAGTGTTTGGAAATATATAGTGAAGAAAGTATTTAAACTATGAATTGAAAACTGATATATTGAAAACAAAACAAGACAATTTAAAAATTACTAGTGGATTGGTTTTCCACTAGTTTTGCTTTCAATTAACCTTGGTTAGAATAACCAAGCTGCTTACAAGTGTGAAAAGTGTGAACAAGGAAAAGTAATACAATTGTTAATGATTTTTCTATGCTTTTCTTGTTCTTGTTCTCTCTCACACTTTTGTTATAATGAACTACTAAACTATATATAGCAGTTCACTTCCTACATCTATTTTTCTATCGATTGATAAAATGCAAATTGAAATTACATTTTACAATGTATTCACTAAAATAGATTATAACTTCTTTTCATAGTCTCTTTTGCATTTGTCTTGTTCTGAAAAAATCTTTGTCTTGATCTTTTCCTTAAAGATTGTGTTACTTTGAAAGTCTTTACAATCAAGACATGATTGCTTCCATTGATTCAGTTTCTGCAAAAATCCCATTCCTTTTGTCTTTAACTAATTTAGGAAACCTTGATCAATTGATAATTTCTGTAAAGCTTATCAGTTGATACTCCTTTGCTTATCCATCGATGGATAGGTTATCCATTGATCAATTAATGTATCAATAGATAATTAGTTTATCCATCGACTCCTTATCCATCGACTACCTTTATCCATTGATAGCCTTGATGATTTCATCCGTCGATGGAGATTTATTGATTTGACCTTTGTTGACCTTTATCCATCGAACAGTGTCTTTATCCATTGATTCCAATATCTGTTGATCACTTCATTTCAGAGAATTCTGACTTAAAATATTTATAATTTGTCAGCCATTCTTCTCATCAGTTGAAGAGTTATCAATTGAAGTCAAATAGATATCAGTTGACTAGACTATGGCATCCGTCGACATATTACAATCAATTGATAAAATAGAAACATGAATCAACTGCTATACTCCATTTTATCAGTTTATGAATAATTTTAACTGATAAATGGTTTCCTAGTCAATGGATATTTATAAGCATTATATTCATTGACCAATTACAATTAAAGTGGATTCTATATTATAATTCTAAGAACTTTGTTATCATTAAAACTCATAATTCCTAACAACCTCCCCCTATTTATGAATGTGAGGAATATACATAAATTTTTTGTCGATGATAACAAAACTCCTAGGTGTAATCAATCTAGAGAGAATTACAATATTGAACTGTAAAGTAACTAGAAATAGAATGATCATGTACTAGTAATAGATGAGCCTTGATGAACGAGTCTGAGTTGTCTATCTTCTTCTCCTTTTGCTTGACTCATTCATTTTGTCTTCATTTTCCTTCATCTGCATGTATAGTGACTCTTTCATAATCTTTTCATCTTCAACATTGCAGTCCAATTGGCTTGCAAGGTAATTCAATTCCAGATTGGGTAGTTTGTTGATTTCCTAACAGATGTCAATGCACTTCTATCTACCCTCCCTGTGTTTGTAGATCATAATGTAAAAAGGTTCATGAAGTACCTTATTTCCTTCAGGATTCCAGATTTTCACTTTGTCATCCCTTTCTACCTAAATTGGTTCTTCCCTTATACTCTTCATTTTCTACACAATATCTTGTGCAAGCTCTTTGGTCAAATAATATCTTTTGTTAAGCAAAGTGTAGATCTTTTTCAAGGTGCCATAACCTTGTTAAAACACTTGATTGAAGGTAAAAGTTGAATGTGAACCATCTTCATAATCAATGTGAAGAAGATCCACATCCCTTTTTCTTTAACCTTTAACCATCATCCCCTAAAGCTTGATCGAAACAACATTTTCAGGCTTGGATTTGAACATCTCTATCTCCTTGGATTGACCACTTCCAGATGTTTGATTTTGATTTTCTATCTTCTTTGGTTTCTCCTCCTTAGCCACATCTTCATCACCTACAAGTTTCCTTTTAACTCCAGAAATTTTAGGTTTGTCTCCAGGCTTCTTTGCTCTTTGTTTCACCCTTGGCCTCTTCTTACCTTTTTTTCTCCTGGCTTCTAAAATTCTTTCATTCTCCTCATCATACTCCTTTTGTAGTTGAATGGCTAGTTCCTCTTGTATTTGTTCTTGATGCTTCATATCTTTAATTCCAACAACTATTGCTTTTGACAATAGTTTGTCACCTCCACCTGTGACAGATTCATTTTTCTTCTTGCCATATTCAATTAATATACCCTTTCCTTTACTATTACCAGGTTTTGAGCTACCTTCATCCATCCTTATTTCTCCTTTCTTCATAGCATCATGAATTTATGGCATTAAGGAGATTGGCTTTTGTGCATCAATTTCCTTGTTTTTGCTTGCAATTGAATCAAATTGTTGCACAATTTGTTGAGCCAATGCCTTCTTTGGATCTTTCTTTTGAATGACATTTTTTGTGTTCTTGACCACAATTTCAATCTCCCTCATCATCTCCTCATCCTTTAACCCCTTTTTGTTATCAGCAACAGACTCTTGCTCAAAGGAATGGGAAATTAGAAGGGTTTCCAAGAGTCTGCTCATGAGTTTGATTTGAGTTACTTGATTTTTGAAAATTTGCTCCATGCTAACTTCCATAGCATTTACTCTTTTCTCCAATTCCACAACTTTGTCCTTAGTTGTAGACTCAGTGTCAAGCCTTTGCTTGATTCTTGTCATCATGGTTAGACTGAGCCTAGAGTCAATGGTAGTGTCAAAGTGTGTCCTTTCACTGTCAATCTCTTCCATAATCTTCTTCAATTCATACTTGGAACCTGTGACATGAAATTTCTGAATTTTCAAGTAGTCTTTGTAGAAGTTGAGAATTCTTCTATGTACAAGGTCCTCCACATTTGTCTCATTCATTGACCTTCTGTAGTGTGAAGCTATTGCTCTTTCAGTATCAGGCAAATTAGTTTCATCACAGGCTCCAGCATATCATCATCAGAATCAGATTCAAAATCTTCAGGATTCATGTGAGAAATATCATCAGGCATTCTGGCCAAATTCTCCTTTCCACTCCTGAAAAATTCTTCAGACTGGACCAACCCTAACATCTTCTCAACCTCTTGATATGTGGCTGCTGCCAATTCTTGATAATAAGGATCTTCATGGTGAAAGGTATCAGCATTGAGATTAACAATAATCTCATCATTATCATCCACCTTGTGGGCATCTGTAACTCCTGCAGGAACTCCATTTCCTCCATCTCCCCTAACTCCAACCCCAACTCTTGGGTGATTTCAGCTGCAAATTGCTCAGTTTTAGAATTTGATGCTTCATGAGATGAAGAAATTGGTTTCTCTCTATTCTTTTCTCTCTCACTCTCTTCTCTCTTTTCTTGCATCAGGATCTCATCCTAGATTCTCACCTCTCCCTCACTATGCTCTCCTTTTGCATCACCTACTAAGATAGAACTGTCTTTTCTCACACCCTCTCCTTTTACAACCTTAGAAGAAATTGAGGGTCTCTCATTCACATTTTCTCCTTTTACCAGGATATGCAAATCCTGCCTCTCACACACCTCACCCATACCACTCAATCCTAGAACTGTATTTGCCACTTGAATTGTTTCAACAGATGGTTCAATAATTGGAATGGAAGTGTCAATTGATGGATGAGAAATATTCATCGATTGATGAATATCAGTTGATTGGAGCTCGTCGATGGATGTAAGGATATCCATCGATGGAAGTGTGCTAGTCAATGGATGTTGAATAATACCAGTTGATTGAGTAATATCCATTGACTTAGGAGAATTTTTAATATTTTCCCGATCAACCAAGGTGTTAACCTTATTTGGTGATTCATGTGAGAGTGTTGGCTCCACCCTGAGTTGCAAAGAGGGTGAATTTGAAATATTGATGTTATCAATCATCAAAGTTTTTGAAGAAATAGATTTTGAAGGAGATTGTGGAGAAAATTCGCCTTAGGGTTCTTAGAGTGCAAAAAGCAATGAGATTGGTAAAAAAAGGTAAAATGAAATGAGAAAAGAAACTGCTATTTATATATTTTTAAAAAAAACATACTTAGAAAAGAAAAGAGATGACCGTTGAAGGTGAAATAAAAGCAATAAACCCTTAAATAACAATCGACTTTATACGACATGAGTATATGTATCTGTCGATGGATAAAATAGAGTATCAACGACTGCTAGCTAATCAACAGATGTTTTTGAATCAATTAAAATTCTATTACCATTGATGGGTAATAACATCCATTGATACAGAATAAGTAATTTATCAATCGATAAATAATTACTATGATAATTATCTGTCGATAGATAAATATCCATCGATATTAATATATTTTATCAGTTGATCAAATATATCCATTGATGGCTGAAAAATATTCATTGATAGTTAACACAATTATCAATTGATCATTTTGTTTCAACAGATAAATGTGAACAATGGCTACATACAACTAAATATAACTTAGTATACATTTTATACTATCATTTATAAAAATACCATCATTAACTTGTTTGACTTGTAAACCAAGAAAGTAGGTAAGTTCTCCCATCATGCTCATTTCATACTTATTCTGCATTAATTTGGCAAACTTTTTTCAAAGTCCCTCATTAGTTGAGCTAAATATAATGTCATCCACATAGATTTGGACAAGAATAATTGAGCCATTAACATTAATGTGAAATAGAGTTTTATCAACAGTACGTCTTGTGAAGTGGTTCTCAATGAGAAATTGAGATAAAGTGTCATACCAAGCCCTTGGTGTTTGTTTCAAGCCATAGAGCGCTTTGAGCAGATAGTAGGCAAAGTTAGGGAAATTTGGATCTTCAAAACCAGGAGGTTGTTCCACATAGACTTCCTCTTCTAATCCTCCATTCAAAAAAGTACTCTTCACATCCATCTGGTAGACCTTAAAATTAGCATGTGCAGCATAAGCTAGAAAGATTCTAATTGCTTCCAGCCTTGCAACTGGTGCAAAAGTCTCATCAAAATCAATTTCTTCTTCTTGTGAATAGCCTTTTACTACAAGCCTTTCCTTGTTTCTAGTCACAGTACCAGTTTCATCCATCTTGTTCCTAAATACCTATTTTGTACTAATTATTGATCTGTCTTTTGGTTTGGACACCAGCTTCCACACTTTTTTTCTTTCAAATTGATTGAGTTCCTCTTGCATAGCCAATACCCAATATGATCCTTGAAAGCATCTTCAACTCTTTTAGATTCTTCTTGAGATAGGAAGATGCTATACAAACACTCATTTTGAGTAGCAGTTCTTGTTTTGACACTATCTTCCACATTTCTAATGATTTACTCAAATGGAATAATTTTTATTCATTTTCTTTGTGGAGGCAAATTTTGCCTTGATGATGAGGCTTCATGAGCATTGGTATTGTACTCAAACTGATTTGAATTTGAGGATTGATTTTGAAACCCTCCCCTGAATTGGATACCCTAGATGTAGAGTGTTTATTATCCATTGAAGAATTATCAGTTTGTTTTCTTAGTTGCACAAGTAGAAGGGGGTTAAATAATTATGTGTTTTTTCTGCCTGATTAAAATCAACTCAGTATTAATTAAAAACTTGAATACAGAATAAAGATTAAACATAAAGATATGAATGAAAACTATTTGTATTATCGATGTATAAATACAACCTCTCCTAAGGTGTACACAAACCCTAACAGCTTCTCTATATTTATCACAACAACTCTCTCTATCTCTATGGTCTCACAAAACTTTATTTTTCTTCAACTTCTTCCAATTAGGTCACATAGAATGTTTATATAAAGAGCTTCCTGTCAACTAATAATAGAAAAACAAATTACAATAGGAATATAATTCTTAATCATTAGCTGACAGTTTCCTTCTGTAATTCTCATTCCTTCACATAGCATATCTGCAATATTTTTGGCTTTATCTTCAAAGACTTCCCTTTTCTGTAATCATCTTCCAAATTCAGCTTTGACTTCATGGACTCTAAAATCTTCAGACTCTGCCAGACTATTGACTCTGATAGACTATAGACTCTGATCATTTATAGACTCTGACAGATTGTAGACTCCGATAGTCTATAGACTCTGATCATCTCCCAAACTCTGATCTCCATCTAGACTTTGGTTTCACTTTCTACAGAAAATCTTCTAAGTATAAGAATGTTGACTAACTAGACTCTGATTATAAAATTTTAGAGACTAGAAAGACTTATTACAAATAAGCTATGCTAAATCTTGTTCTAGTATTTTGTACATCATCAAATGAATATATTCCTAACAATCTCCTCCTATTTATGATTTATAAAAAGTAAGCATAAATCAAGGTTTGATGATGTCAAAACTAATGAATGAAACAATTAATCTAGAACAATAAATCTGTATAAGGAAAAAGAATTACTTCTTACTTAATCTTCTCAAAAGCTGGATTATTCTTCAAAAATGAATTCAACATATTTTCCTCCACAATAGCAAGAGCTTCACCAACATACTTCTTTAATTTCTTCTTTTGAACATTTGATTTGACAATAAGCTGCTCTCAGATCATTTGCATTGCTTTCTTATTCTTTTAAATCCTTCAACATCAGAACACTACCTTTCCCACTCATAGGTTGAAATCCAAAGTAATGACCCACACCTTCTTGAAATTTAATTTTCTTTTCTTCCACTAGCATGACTTGATCATTTCCTTCAACTTCAATATATTTTAAAGAAAACTTACCCACCTATCGATTTACCTGTCTGTGCAGAGTCAGCTTCCTGTCAATCTCCTTGAACCATTTGTGTGTGACAAATTCTTTGCTTTTATTCACCTCATAAGCGATTTATTGGAGAAATCTAATACACTGTAATTCCCCAGCCTGTATGAAAAAGATAATGTTTGATTGACTAATCTAGCTTGCAAATCAACCTTCTAAGAAGTTTACAAGCATCTCATTTTGCACCTTTTCTGTTCCTCCCTGTCCTCCTTGCACCTTTCTTTCAAAAAAATTATAAACAATTTGAATAGATACCACTTTGTTTAAGTGTTTTTGTGTAATCTTCTCAAACTGCCTATCTGTCAAGGATTGAGGATCCCTGGATAGAGTTGATGTTCTGTCAATGTCTGATTCTTCAAAGCCTCCAAGTCCTGTATTCTTTTTGGCTCTCAGTTGTAGATTAAATTGACTACATTGCCAGTAAGTATGTTTTTTTACCTCATCAGAGTCTGACTTTTTCTTTTGCTTATCAGAGTCTGGCTTAGACTCTGACTTCCCATGTCCAATCCCTGACTGATGTGTTTGAGATTTTGATACTACAACCACTCTAGACTGCTTTTGTGGCACACCACCAGGACCCCTAGGACTATGAGAACTATCACCAGCTTCATCATCATCACCATCTCTCCTTCTTTTAACTCTCTTTTTAGCCTCCTTGCACACCTCATCCTTATTTCTCCTGGAGGAATCATCAACTTTCTTCTCCCCCTTTTTGACATCATCACCACTTGTGAAAGCCAAAAGAATTTGTTCAAGTACTATGGAAATGTTGGCTTGTGCTGCAATGACTGAATCAACCTTGTTGTTTAAAGCAGATATTGTAGATTGGAGATTGGCTTGAGTAGTAGTGATATTAGCTATAACATCCTTGAAAGCAAATTCTTTGGATAGTTGAAGGGAATGAATTCCGTCAAATCTAGTATTGAGCAGAGAAGTTGTATTATCAACACCAGCAAGTTTGGTTTTAATATGAGAAATGTCCTTGACTACACTGGCTAATTGTGCAGTGACATTCTTTGTCTCAGCATTAATATCTGCATTGATATTTCTGTCATCTTCAAGGAAAGAGGTATTAGTATTTTTATTTGGATAATGACCATGCTCTTGTAGAAAAGACTTCTTCTGAAAAGCCTTTAGTCTTTCAGACTGGTAAATGGTCAAGATGCAGTCAAAAGTTGCTTTATCATTTATGCCCTTTTGTTGTGCAGATTCCTCAGACTGATGAAACATTTGATCAAAATAAACAAAAGATGGATTAACTGGTCCATCATTCTCAGAAGTGCAATCCTCATCAACAGGCTCAATCTTGGTAACTAGAGGTGTAGACTCTAGTAGTGGTGTAGACTTTGAAACTGTAAAAGGGACTATAGACCCTGACTCCTCCTTAGAGTGATAAGAGTCTGTAGACTCTGGAAGCCTAGCCCTTATAGGCATGATCAATAATGGTTCTTCTGACTTCAATTTTGCAGTCTCAGTTGAAATGATAGTTGGATCCACGAAAGCCTCCATGACTCGTTCTGCTCTTCTTGCTAGAGAATCCACCAAATGATGTTGTGGTCTCTGTGTGAATGACTTTTGTGCTACTGGAGCCTCCTCCTTTTTTCCAATTTACATTATTAAAAGAAAAGAATTTTTCATCCATCCCCTGCCCCAACTCATTGGACCAACTCTTAGGAAAATCTTGATCCCAATAAGTGAAGTTAGGTTCAGGATACCCTAATCTCTCATCTTCACAGTGGGGTTGGGCTCCCACTCTCTCTTTCTCACTCAAGCTCTCTACAGCCTTATCTACCTATCCTTTTGCTTGGACCAGTGCCAGCCTCTCATTTATTTTTTTAATCATTTGGATAGGTGCACTCAAATGTCCTACAGAAGAGGGGGTGAGAGAAATGATAGTTGCTTCAATACCTGAACCACCTTGATGGAGGGGTATCCCTTCAAATGTCTGAAGACTAGGGGTTTCCACCAAGGAGTGAGCATCAACAGACTCCGAACCCATACTAACTTTTTTTCCAGAGTCTATTGGCTCCGGTATTCTAATCGCAGGGTCTACTCTAGACTTTGACTGCGTCAGTATGACTTCATTAGAAGCCAGAGTCTGAGTGTCACCATCTTTGATTGTTGGTGATTGAGACTCCCCCTCAAGGTGGATAGACTCTAATAGAATAGATTGTGGAATTTCTTCATGAGCATCCATCAGAGTCTGTCCTCCCATATCACTGGGGTTCCCAACAACATATTTGAGAGTTACCAATGAGGGCCTAACAATATGCTCCCCTGCCCCACTATCACTCAACCTCTAACTAGGTGGTTCTTGTGTGGGTGAGGCAGACTGAGCATTTTTCTCACTAGCCACTATTGATGCACTACTCCCATCCCCCAACTTCCTTGTATTACCTTCTTCCTTATGTGGTTTTACCATTGTTAATGCATACAAGTTGTCATTTAGAAAAGTCCTTGCATGGATTGCATTGATGGCCTGGGCAAAAGTCATGTGAAAGGAATCCTGCATTTCCCTTGCAATCTTCTGATAATATAAGCCCTTGATTTGATCCAATCTACTCTGATAGGTTGGATATATATATTTGTTGGCCACCTTTCCTACATTGTGGACATGAAAATCAACAACTTCCTTGGAAGAGGTTGAATAGTTGCAATCCAGTCATTTGTTGTCCTGTAAGTAATTCCTTTATCCCAAATTGCTTCATAATCAAAAATTGGTTGCTCAACCTCAGTTTCTAACTAAGCAACAAACTCTGATTCTCTCCTTTTATGGACCTTAAGCTTTTTAGGCTTCTTTTTGTTTTGCTGTTCAGAGTCTGGCACACTAAGTGCTTTAAGAACTGTATAGTTCTGCCTTCTATGAGCCCAGCTGCTTTAGATTGTAATGAAAAATTGGAAAGGTAGTTGTAAAGATTGGTTACTGCATCCTGTGCAGACAAATGTAACTCCACTTCCATTTTTTTCCTTAGGGCTGCATAGGTTGTGAGAAGATCCAAGACTTGTTGTTCTGTCTTGTAGAGTTGAGAATCTTCTAATGACTCCACCAAAGGATATAAAAATAGCAGTACCTCATCATGTGGAGTAATGATTTCATCAATGAGACATGAGGCTGCATCCAATGTCATTCCTTCCCAAAATGTCTCAAATCAGAGTCTAAAGGCAGTCTAGACTCTGACTCAATATTAGATTCTGGTTCATGAGTTTTTTTGCTTTCAGAATTTGTCCCTACAGGAGCCTTGGGAGCATCTGTTTCCTGCAAAACAGGGTTAGTAACAGTAATAGGATTGTGTGTGTGTGTGCAGAATAAGCCTTTCTTAACCTCTTATATTTATGAGAAAATGATTTCTCAGGAGACCCAATTTGAGAATCTTGAGGTGCTTCCCTAGGTTTATCAAAGTCTGTAGCCTTTTGAGAGTCTATAGACTTGGATTGAAGGTTAGAATTAAGTGTATCATGACCCTCTTTTAGCAAAGAGAGTCCTACAACAACCTGTTTCTCAAGAGGGTTGAGCTCCTCATCACTTGGCTCATCTACAAGCCTTGATTGTACCAATCTTCTCTTCTTTACAATTGGTGCCTAGTGAGAGATACCAGAGGTTGGTTTTTTTTTGGATTTTAGTTTTGAAGATAGTTTATTTGAAAGGGATTTGGTTACTTGGGTAGGTGCAGGGGGGTTCTCCATTACTTGTTCCTGCACCATTTCACCATTAAATAATGAAGAATTATAGATAGAAGGTTTGTAGTTTGAGAGCTTTTCCTGCATTACCTATGGGTAAACCATGACAGGTTGACTCTTTTTATTCTCATCAATTCTCTTAATATCAGAGAATATTCTCATTTGTTGCTTGTATGCCTGCACACAGCAATCATCTGTAAGCTTGGCAAACATGTTAGGAATGAAGTGATTGAGGAGAATCATAAGGAATCTATGATAATATACCTTTTTCCTCCCCTCCTGCACATTATTCAATTTTGCTCCTATTTGAGTAGGCAACATATCACCAATGTTGATCACTTTATCAAACAGGAGGCTGTGACTAATCTGACAAGTGATAAAAGTTAAAGCATCAAATCCACTACATTTATCTGTGAAACACTTAGCAATTTAATCAAAAAAGAATTACCACTCTTTCCTCAAGTAAGGCCTAGTTATTTTACTAATGTTTTCTAATCTAGTAGAGTAACCTATTGCCTTAAATATACTTTTGATTTCATCATCAGATATAGTATTTTCAAAAGAAGACTTGACAGGCAATTTAAACACAGAATTTAACACATCAGCAGTGACATCAAAAGTAAAGTGACCAAATATAAACATGATTTTACCTGATTGATCCTGAGAAGGATCAACTCATTGGCAGAGCTCCAGGCCTGAGAAACAACATCCATATGAATCACTGGTGATGCCTTGAGAATGTAACTGAGCTCACTCTGCTTCAAGAAATCAATCATAGGGTAGTAGTCAGCATATACCCCTTTCTTGTCACCAAGGGCTGCCACATGGTTAGTGGTCATGAACTCGAAATCACTAAAAGAGAATGTAATTGCCTTGGGTCCCCTAATGACAGTTGAGATAGCAGCCATTGAAATTGTTGAGTTGAGAGTGATGAAAATGCTTGAAGAAATTAGCTAGGATTCGTGAAAAGCTGTGAGTATTTCTGCTTTAGAAAATAATTTGCAATAAACAAGTGAGTAAAATGTATGAGAATTTTCTATTTTGTTTAAATTGCATACAATACATACGAGTCTACAGCCTGTCACCAGTCAAAAGTAATTGTTACCGCCTATTTCAAGTCATTTGAATAGTTTAAACGTAATTAGAGTTTGTAGGCGCGAATGTAAACCATTTCAGAGTCTAGGCGCTTATAACATTCTCAGAGTCTATAGACTCATCAGAGTTTAGGACTATAGACTCTGTCAAGATACATTACCTTAATAATTTTGTAAGAACAAATCATAGTTTTGAGAAATTAGGGACTATAATTAAAGTACATACCTTGATTCCTTTATGATAGAACACTTACATATTTAACATACCTAATTCACCTACCAGTCCGAGAAAGGTAGATTCAACAATTGGTTTGGTTAATATGTTTGTAATCTGTCTGTCAGTTGGAATATAATAAAGTGTCACAGTACCATTTTCAACATGTTCTCCAATAAAATGATACCTGCCATCAATGTGCTTTGTTGTGGAATGTTGGACTGGATTCTCTACAATTTTAATAGCAATATTATTGTCACAATACATAGGAATATTTGAGAATATTAGTCCATAATCAAGTAACTGATTTCTCAGCCACAGAATTTGAGCACAGCAACTTCCAGCTGCTATGTATTCAGCCTCAGCTGTTGAGGTTGAAACTATTTGTTGCTTCTTGCTAAAGCAAGAAATTAACCTATTGCCAAGAAATTGGCATTGACCTGTTGTGCTCTTCCTATCCACTTTGCATCCTGCATAGTTAGAGTCTGAATAACCAATTAGTAAAAAATCTGACTCTCTAGGATACCAAAGTCCAAGTGTTTGTGCCCCTTGAGATATCTGAAAATTCTTTTTACAATTATCAAATTAGATTCTCTTGGGTCATCCTGAAATCTAGCACACAGGCATGTTGCAAACATTATATATGGTCTACTTGAAGTTAAATATAGAAATGAGCCAATCATACCTCTATAGCTAGTGTGGTTAACTTTCTTACCCTTTGGGTCAGAGTCTAGCTTAGTGGCTGTTGACATGAGAGTTTTGGTAGTTTCACAGTCTTGCATATCAAACTTCTTCAATAGGTCTTTCACATACTTTGATTGATTGATGAAGATTCCATCATCATTCTAGTTGACTTAAAGTCCTAAAAAGAAATTTAATTCTCCCATCATGCTCATTTCATAATTTGACTACATTAATTTACTAAACTTTTCACAGAGATTATCATTAGTAGATCCAAATATAATATCATCAACATAAATTTGGACAAGCAAAATATCACCTTTATATTTTCTAATAAAGAGAGTTTTGTCAATGGTACCTCTAATGAATCCATTTTCAAGAAGAAATTTTGATAGAGTTTCATAACATGCTCTAGGTGCTTGCTTTAATCCATATAGTGCCTTGTCTAACCTGTAAACATGATCAGGAAACTTTGGATCAACAAATCCTGGTGGTTGCTCCACATAGACTTCTTCTTCCAATT
>QRFB01003338.1:1587-12096 GCA_008931105.1 Oenanthe javanica | reverse complement strand
AATTTATTACGCAGTAAATAAAACATAATAAATAAATAATAATCAATAAAACATAATCCTTAATAATAAATATTTTCCTTAAAATATAAAAAGTATTGTCTCTAGAGCACAATTACTAACATTTACTTCCACTTCAACCTTAAGTGTTGGTTTCCTTACCTTAGGATTCTCAGTGTTAATACTTGGAATGTTCATGCTTGCAGAATTAGAGAAGTTTGGTGCATGGAAATTTTTGTGCATATTCCAGGGCATAACATGCATATTTATGTTGGAAAATGAAAGATATGGATTAAAAATATAAGGCATTGATGCATATTGAGCATGAATAGCATGAGGATCAACTAATTGAGGATAAATAGAATTAGAGTGCATGTTAGGTATGACAGACACATTAGATGTTGCAGGCATATTGGACTTGCATTGCATAAATAAGTGATTCTTCCTACCACACTTAGCACATATCTTTCTAGGAGCATACTTGTAAGGTGTGTAGTTGTTGTGCTTGTTTATGCTTATTTTACCATTTCTGTTCTTTTTCTTCCTTTCATTAGGCTTAATATCATGTTTTATCTTTTCTAATTTTTCTTTCAATTGGTCTTTATATAAGAAGCCTATATTGGCCTTTTCAACTTTGATTTGAGGTTTAGAGGAGCTACCTTCTTCTAAAATTTAATAGGTCTGTTGAGCTTGGTCTTTAAAGTAGATTGTTTAGCAGTTGATTTCTCAATTGATGGATGATCATCCGTTGATTCAATATTATCAATCGATAGATAATCCTTATCAGTTAATTCAGGATTAGCAATCGATTGCTCTTTGTCCAAAGATTGATTTTCATCAATAGCATATTTATCAAGAGTTTCAGACAACATGATGAAGGTGTTTGTTCCGTGAATGTCATTCAACTTTTTGCTAGCTTTACTTAACCTATTCCATTTGTCAATGGTTTTCAATTATTCTTCTAGTTTTTCTTTAAGAATTTCTATTTCCTTTTTACACTCAACTAATTCCTTTCTGGCATCTTTATTTTCTACCCCGAGTCTATTCATTTGCAATAGCTCACTCTCTATATGAGTATTTCTTTCAGTTAGAGATTCTAAGATGCTCTTGAGCCTAGTGTTCTCTTTATTTAAAGACTCGAGAGTGACATGCAAATTATACAATTCATTAGACATTTCAATAATGGTAATATTTCATTCATCCTTGGATAACTCAGATAGATTTATAGAAATTACCTGGCTAGATGAACTAGCTTCTTTATAATAACCTGAAATTTTAATACTATGAAAAAGTTTCCGGTGAATAGTGTTTTCTATAAAATTCGAAACTTAATATTTTGAAGTTATATTATTATTATATAGAGTAAATAAAGGTGTGTAAATCACATTAGTTTTTCAAAACTCTCAATTCTTCTATTTGATTTGAAATTTACGAGTTATTAGAGTATACGTTAATTCAGACAGTTTTCGGAGACTTGAAACCTAAGGATTATTCGTCGTATCTGTGTTTAGGGTAACATACATATTAAATATAAAATTTATGATGACATTAGTTCGACAAAATAAATTTGAAGTTCTTTCGGAAGCCAAAACAAAGTTTGAGAAACGGATAAGTGAATAGTGTTTCTATGGGAAAATAGTTTTGTAAATTCTCAAAACAATTAAAGAGTATTAATTTAATCATTCTAAAATATATTACAATTATAAAATGAGATTCTAAGTTTTTAAAACTTAAGTGGGACGAAAGAAAAGAGAACAAGAACAAGAGATTAAATCGTTGTCAGGAAACTGCGTGGTTACCGGGGGAAACCTTATTAAATATCATGCTTCCACCACACACCACACAAAAATTACTTTTTGCCTTTTCATTTCCTCATCTTGAAGAGCATCAGCCAAAGCTCCATTGTNAGCTTCATGGTGGGGGGAAGAGAAATCATCATAACTTGCTCATTTCTTGCTTAATCGATGAGTTTAATAGCTCAAATCGAAGGTATAACACTCATCTTGCTTCCTCTTGATTCTTACAAGCACCCATCCATGAAATCTTTAGCTATGATTCAAAGAAGATGAGAATGAATAGTGTTTTCAAAAATGAAAATTTTTATTTCTTGATTATAGCCATGTTATGGTTTAGTGGATGATTGTTATAGTGTATACATGTTATGGGTAGTATAAAATAAGTTTGGTGAATCCTAGAAACATATAATTTGATCTATTGATTCTAGAGTTCATTTTTCATACTTGTCTTATTTTTTAGAGCTTGATATTGTGTAATGTTGTAGTATAAAGTTGGTTGAGTTGTTGTGTTACTTGGTTGAGTGAATTGAAGTAGTTAGAAATGGAAAATGTTGTAAATACAAACATCGTAATGCTAAAATTCTCACTACTTCTAATTTATCAGGGGACCTGAAGGGGTTACCCCACTTTGCTTGATCTGTTCTTGTTATGGTTGTGAAGAGAATATTCTCTAGATCATTTGAGCTCTAATATTACGTCATTCGGAGTTACGAATCAAAAGTTATGACCGATTTATTAAAGGTATCGCATAACTTAGAAACCGTGTTAATAACCAACTTTGAGGCTATAATTAAAGTAGCTAGGTTGCTTACTTTCATGTGTAACTTTTATCTAAGATACTAGAGATGTCAAGAATGATCCAGAGAAAGATTTGAGTTAATTGGATTAAACCTCAATTTACTAAAAATGCTAGTAGTTGGGTGTTTAAAGTGTGAATTACTAAAAAGTAACTAAGTGCTTATCGTCACTATAAAACATAGAGATAAGTGGAACTTTGAGACTTAATTCCTATACAATTTATATATGAAAGTTGTTAAGGAATGATATGAGAACATAACGAGATACATAAATAGTTTAAATCTTGTAATTACAAGGTACTTGTGAAGTCACGAAAGTGAGTTTAAGTTAATAACGAGAATAGAATTCTAAGTACTAATTTCAGATTTTGTGCTTAATTCTTAGAGTATCATCGAGGAACGGAAACCAGCCAAACCTTGTAAGAATACCAGGAAAGTTTTCAAACCTTTTTACCTTTTGACTATTACTGTTCATAAAGAGGTTCTGTTGTGTTGTGGAATTTACTTTATTACAAACATACATATACGTCTGTACTGTTTACTATACATTACTTGTGATTACTTATCAACTCTGAATTTTATAAAGTTAGAGCGTGTATAAGTAGATAATGAGAAATGTTCTAAGAGTTGAGTTTGAGAGTTCGTGTTCGAGGTTTTGACCGGGAGTTAGTGTGTGAGTTTCTAACAGTTTGTCAACAGAGTCTAGAGAACTTTTCTTCGGAAATGTTTTGGATATTATCAAATACTAAAGAAATATTTTGAAGAAATATTTTGTTAAATATCCATTAAATCTTTAAAGTTTATTTATTTATTGAAATATTTTTAATGAGAGGTTAAATATTATTCAAATAATTACTTAACCTTCGAGAAATTATTTAGACTTATTCAAAATGGATCTAAAATCTTTTGTAAATGATTTAGCTATCCAACAATCATTCTGAGAACTTTGGTGATTTTAAAACAACTCTCTGGTCGTGTGATTTTGAAAACTTCTTGTGTGAGAAATATTTGAGCAAAAAGAGATTATTTGACTAAAATTCAACATGTGCATATAAGATTACTTCCTCATAATTCTGGGAGTTAATCAATCACCTGGTGTTGAAATCTAAGCAGAGAATGAGATGTGTTTTTGGACTGAATTCAATTTCCTTCCAATCAAATTATTCAATCGGACTGGAGTACTGGTGAAAGTCGGCATGCTTGCATGGCGCATTAAGTGTACGAAGTTTAAGAGCTGTCAGCCGGGTATTCCATCAAGTATACTTTGGCCAGAATGCGGTCAGGGTGACGCCTTTCGGCGGATCATCCACTACTAGTAAAAGAGTAGAAAAATAGAGATGTCCATCGGAGAGGCAATTGTGGGCGACTGATTATCGACCTACAATGTCACTATAAATTACTCCAATGAAAGTCCATTCTTCCCAATTGGGATTTGACATTAACACTGTAATAAAAGCCTATGTGTTAAGTTACCAATAGTGTTAATGGAAACTGCTGAATTTTCACTATTCTTACACTATAACGAAAGCCAATGTGCTAAGTTACCAATAGTGTTAATGGGAACTGCTGAACTTCCATTGTTCTTACACTATAACGAAAGCCAAGGTGCTAAGTTATCAATAATGTTAATGGGAACTGTTGAACATTGATTTTCTTTTCGCGATATCTTGAACTTCTTTCTTAGTGATTCTAAAATGAATAGTAACCCTGTAAATGATGCCATCGTGGTAAGTTATCAATAGTATTGATGAGATTTGAGAAATGATGTTGAGAATTCTATGGTGTTGTTGAGAGTTGAGAAATTGTGTTGTGCAATCCATAAGTGTTTTGAGCTTTTTATTTATTTAAACATATGGTGTACAGTAAATTTTAAATTTATATACTGTCTTTTATATTGAGATAAATTCTAGGTTATTATTCTTAAATTGCTATGGTGTTTTAAATTATTATTAGGCTATAGTAGCTCACTATTGCGTTGTTTTAAATTTTTAAACACAACAGACAGGTGTGATAACTTGCACATTTCAGACTGCCCGCCAAAGCACAAGGGCAAGGGCCCCCCACGAGAGAGAGTTGTCTAGTATTCCAGAGTTAGACATGATCAGCTTGATAGGATTTCAGCTTTTGATTGTCAGAATTATTTATAAGTACCTCCTATATTAAGACTTGTAAATTAAGTAACTTTTGAGCTTCCAATACAGTTTCAAGTAGAAACTGTTATAGGAGAATAAACTAATGTGTGATATTCTAGGAATGTAAATAACTAGTACTTATCAACTGTTAATGTATATTTTTCATTTTCTGAGACTATGGCTCGAGTAAATATTGTGTTTAAGGGGGTCACTATAGTTGATAATTTTACTATGGATCAGAGATATATGTGATTATGAATAGGGATTGGACTGTGATGGCCTAGATCTCCAACCCATCCCCGGTCTGGGGGTGTCACATTCTTGGTCATCATGGTTGGCCATAAGTGTAAGATTGATGAATTCCTCTTCTTCAGAATCATCCTCAACAGCCCAGTCCTTTTCTTCTATCACAAAAGATTTTTCTTTCTGTTTTAGCAAATCAAAGTACTTCTTTTTATAGTCAAACCCATCACTATACTTTGATTTCTTCTCCATTTTTGGCTTTCTGCATTCATTTGAAAAGTGACCAGCCAATCTATAATTAAAATATTTGAATTGAGTTCTATCAACAAGATTTTTACTTTGTTGATTATCTCTCTTGAATTGGGATCCAGGCCTTTGCATAGGATTCCTCTTGAATTTGAGTTGGCAAAATTTTCTTGATAGAAAAACAAATGCTCATCTATCTCATCCATTTCATCCTTAGTGTATGATTCATCATCTTCATATTCTTCTTTTCTTTTGCTAATTGGATATTTATCATATCTAGTACCATTTGCAGCTTTACCATGACTTTCCTTCTTCCATTCTTTAATTGCAACATCTTTACAGGATTCTGCAACTTGCTTATCCTTTACCACCAAGGCAACAGACTTTTCCTTCTTTTGACTTTTCTCAATCTCCTCATCTTACTATAGTTTTAACTCATGACTCTTCATAATTCCATACAGCTTGTCAAGAATATATTTTTTAAAGTCAGGAGATTGTCTTATATAAACAGTCATTGGTTTCCATTCCTTGGGCAAGGACCTCAAGAATTTGAGGTTGGCATCCTCAACAACATATACTCTTTCATATAGTTTTAGCTCATTCAATGGATTTTGAAACTTACTATATGTGTCATTGATTGCTTCACCACTCTTGAAGTGAAAGGCCTCATAATTCTGAATCAAGAGTTGCATCTTATTCTTTCTTACTTGCTCAGTACCTTCACATAGAGTTGAAGAGTATCCCAGACTTCTTTAGAGTTTGTACAGTTGATAACATTGTCAAACATATCCTTTGTCAAAACCATTAAACAAAATGTTCATAGCCTTTTTATCCTTGTGTACTTCCTTTTCATTCTCTTTTGCGTATTCACTCACGGGTTTTGGAATTAGATTATCTGGTGCTTGAGTACCATCTGCATTCACACTTGTAACTATTTTTATAGGTATATGTGGACCTTTCTCTATTCACTTAACATAGGAGGGATCAATGGATAACAGATTCAAGTGCATTTTAACTTTCCAGGGAAAGTACTCATCTTTTTCAAGAACTTTGTCTATCATTTGACTCACACTTAACAGAACATGCTTGAGTCCTTCAACCAAAGCTACATTTTCAATGATGACATTTCCAATAACAATATTGTTATATCCCAGTGTTCTTCCTATGTTGTCATCTCCATAAGATACTGCTGGGTCAGCCTTCTCCTCAAACTCTAAAAGCAGGGATTTGTTTCCAGTCATATGTGTAGAACATCCACTATCAATCATTAGGATGTTTTTCCTATTTCCCTGCAATCAATTAATGCAAATTAATTAGTAGGTTTGGGGACCCAAACAAGTTTAGGTCCTTTCTTTTGAAACTTGTTAACTCTTGTAGAAGAAGTATTTTTATCAGAGTTTATGTTAACGGAGTTTGCTTTATCAGAGATTGCATTATCAGAGTTTATACTGTCAGAGTTTGTTATTCTTTTATCAGCTTTTATTACATAAGTTTTTTTGACAGCATGATTAGAAAAGATAGGAGTTTTATTCAATTTAGGCAATAATTCATAATAATATAAATACAAATTATGATATGTTTTGCATGTGTAAATTGAATGCCATAAACTACCACAGTGAAAATAGGGATTTTGTGGTCTATATCTAGTTTATTTTCTAGCCTCTGAACTAGGTCTCTCAAGTTCCTTCCTTTTATTTTGTTTGTAGTCTATAGTAAGGTGATTTGAATTACCACATGTGAAACAGGTTTTTCTAGGAGCATCAGAGATATACTTATAGTTATTCTCCTTGGAAATTCCTACTTTACCATTTTTATTTCTCTTCACCTTTTTAGGTTTATTTTTATTTGTGACTGCCTTCAAGTTTTCCTTAAGTTGCTTCTATGAGAGTAACCATATATTCACTCTTTTATTCGCTGACAGACTATTTTCTTTACCTTTGTTATTATTAGAGCATTCACCATAGATATTCTTTTTGTCATTACTAGCTCTAACAAACTTTACAGGCTTATTCAATATTCCTTTTGTGTGTGTTTTAGTGTGTATTTCCTTGTCAGATTCATAACCTGAGGCAGAAGTCCAATTTTTGTTAGAAAGCATTTGTTGGACTTTCTTGCCAGAGTTTGTCCATACTCTGAAAGTCTCCTTTTCTTTAGCTATCTCATATTTTAAATATTCAACTTGTATTTCTAACTTAGTTTGCATGTGTATAACATTTTCACAGTCTTTCTTAGTGCTAAGCATATGTGAATTTTCAGATTCAAGATGGTCATTCCTAGCAGTCAGAGTTTGTATCTCAGATTTTAATCTTTCATTCTCAAGAGACTGTGATTTAAAACTAACATGCAAGGATCTAAGGAAAAACTTTAATTCACAAATATTTTCAGTATCAATATTAAAAATAGAGTCTCGTACCTTATAAGAGTATAAAATGGGAGCATCGATGTTTTCCATGAGAGTATAATTAGTTTCCTCTTCAGAGTCTGAGGAATTCATCCCATCCTTCTTTGATGTGATTAGTGCTTTTCCAGATTCCTTGCTTCTACACTCAGTAGTAAAGTGTCCCATCTTGTTACACTTGTAACACTTGACCTTTGATTTGTCAACAATTTTTGATTTTCCATCTCTATCTTCTCTTTTCCTGAATCTGTCTTTCTTCTCTGGTTCTCCATGCTTCTTCTAGAAGTTTTCTTGTTTTCTGTTTTTCCTATACTTCATCTTTTTAAAGCCTTTGACAATCATAGCAACCATATCCATCATGTCAGAGTGTGCGGAGTCATCAGAGTTTGCATTAGAGTTTGTCTCAAACTTTGATTCATTATTTTCCCTAACCATTACAGCTTTTCCTTTTCTTGTTGAAGCCTTAGGGACTGTTTTTTTTTGTTCTTCAATTTTGGCCTCAACATTCAAAGCAATAGATTTTGTCTTGCTGCTATTCCTACTCTTCCTTTGTTGTAATTCCAGATCATGAGTTTTCAATCTTCCATAGACTTCATCTAGAGACATCTCATCTAAATCAGCCCTATCTCTTATTAAAGATGTTTGTAGATCCCATTCTTCAGGAAGAGCCCTTAGAAACTTAGTGTTTGAATCCTCATTGTCATTCACCTTATCCACTAAAGCCAAATTATTCAATAGAGTAAGAAATATGTCATATATCAGTATAAGACTCATTCTATTTTGCCTCAATATATTCATATTCTTGAATTAACACAGATATTCTATTTTTCTTTATTTCCTTGGTTCATTGGCATTGAACCTCTAGTGCATCATAGATCTCTTTTGCAGTTTTACAGGCAATTACCATGTTAGACATTACAGAGTCAAGACTATTATGCAGTATGTTTCTTACCTTTGCATCTTTGAGAACTTCTAGTTTTTCCTCATTGGTCCACTCCTTTTTATCCTTCAGAGTATAATATTTGGGAACTTGTCTGCCTTCCACAATTATTGATGGCACTAGTTTGGTGGGGAGGTACTGACCTTCAATGATTCTGTCTATATAATCAGGATCAATTGCTTCTAAGAACATCATCATCTTTACCCTCCATGTAGAGTACTCAGCTTTCTTCAAGATTGGGATTCTTATGCTTTCATACTTGTTTCCATACATGTTTATAATATCTTTTAGTTGTAATTTAATTGCCTGCTCTGATACCAATTATTTTCCCCGATAAATAATTTATTATAGAAGGGGGTTGAATATAATAGATCCAAATAATCGACACATGCATAAAAGATGAACATCTTTTTATTAATAATAAACTGTGTACAAGACTCTCTCAAGAAATTCACTATTCTTAAGAGCTGCTAGGTTATGAGAATAATATAACTTGAATGAATACAATAATGTTAACATACTTCTGTGTTTATATAGACACAGTTACAAGTCCAATTACAAAATAGATAATGATAAGAATAGCTTTCATAAGGTAAATATAATTGAATTTGAGTTCCTTCTTCACTATCCAAATCATATTCTAATTTGTCTGTTTCTTTCACAAACTTTGATGATAAACTCTATCGGTTTGATAATCTCTGATAGAATATTCTCTGTTAGAGTAAATTCAGATTGAGTATTCTCTGATAGAGTAAACTCTGACCGACAGCTTCCTAATCTCTGATGACGTCAGCAATATAAACTTTGTTCTTGATATTCTCTGACAGTATCAGTGTTTGTTTTCTAACACACCTTGAATTTTGAATGAGCTGCAAATGCAAGAAACATTCTAATAGCTTCCAGTCTTGCTACTAGTACAAAAGTTTCATCATAATCAATTAGTTCTTCCTGAGAAAAACTTTACAACTAGTCTTGCTTTGTTTATAATCACAATTTCATTCTCATCAAGTTTGTTCCTGAACACCCATTTTGCACCAATAATTGATCTGTCTCTGGGTCTTGGTACAAGTTTCCACACTTTATTTCTCTCAAATTCAATCAATTCATCTTGCATTACAATAATCTAATCTGGATCTTGCAAAGCTTCTTCAATTTTCTTGGGTTCATTCTTTGAGAGAAAACAGCTATATAGAAATTCATTTTAAGTGGATATTCTAGTTTATACCCCACTCTCAGGATCACCAATTATCAAATCAGGACTGTGATCATTTGCCCACTTTCTAGTTGGTGGAAGATTGGATCTTGAACTTGAAGCTCCCCCTAAATCATTGGCATTTTCTGTTTGTGAGTTGAATTCAAATAAAAAGGCTCCCCTGTGTTGCTTGACTCTGAAAATGATTCAGAGTTGCCTGATCCAGACCCTGATGAGTTAGACTCTGAAGAACTTGATTTTGTCTGTCTAGATTCTGTCTGGGTAGACCCTGAACTGTTAGACTCTGAGTTGTTTGGAGTTGAATTTTCTGGCTCCCCCTATGAGTGTGTGTTCGCACTTTATTCACGCAAGAGAACGTGGTCACAAGTAATACAGAAATAAGTAGGATTCGTTCCCACAGAGACTCGACTTGCTTACGTTTAGTTCACTTATACACCAGAGTATGATTAACTACCACTGCTAAGAAAATAACAATTGGAGTTTGATTAAACTAATGATTAAAACTTAAAGAATTACTTATATTAAATAAACATGGGATTTTAACTTCATTAACTATCTCATCTAGAATCTTATGCCTTTTCACCTAGCATGGGAAAGTGATGATAACTGATTAGACCCTCTAAACTGATAAACGCCAACTTTCGTTGCACGCATACCATCCTAATGAACATCCACAAAAGATAGAAGTCAAATAGTCAACCACTATACTTAGTCCCTATATGTCTATAGAGATTGAAAACATAATGG